>JH431968.1:261114-272672 GCA_000239455.1 Strigamia maritima | reverse complement strand
ATTTTTATGGTCCTGGTTGACTATTGTTCCCTGTCCAGGTTAGGAAATAGTATTGCTAGCTTTCTTTAATTCCTTTAACACACCTGAGAACATAGTAGTGTCAAGTCAAGGTCAACCAGACTTGTAGTGTGACAGCCATCTTGTCTCCTACTTGTCTTGCTCTAACATCTAGCCCCTTGGCTATAGATCATTGAGTTTCTTATGTCGGTTCCTTTTTTAGTTTAACCTAAGCTTTCCTGAAATTTATTGTGTAACATATAGGGTGTGGCGCATCCAGAACTCCACCATTGTTCGAAATGCATTTTCAGGGCCACACTCAACCAAGGGCTCTCCCACTCTAACGGCTACGCGTCCTTCAAACGCGAAAATAACATCGATTCATAAGCCGACGTGTTATAAAATATTTACATAATAATTTGTTTCAAATTTTCTTTAAAACACGATAGTGCATCTTTAGTTTTCTACATTCATGGCAGGATATAATAGCCAAAATGTGTGTTATTAAAAATAAAGTATTTAGAGAAAACAGTTGGTGATTTATTTTAATTTTTTTTTTTTTAATATTCACAATTTATTCACAGTTAGGCAAATCTGTATTAAATCTTTTCAGTATCAATTTTCAATTTTCTAGTCAAATTTTGACCGAAAAAATGAAAATATAAGTTGGTATACTTGCATTTACATTCGAAAATTGTCAAGAAAATGGAAAATGCAAAAATGTCATATTTGCATTTTCATTATTTTGGCCGAATTTCAGCCGCGAAAATGAAATTGGAAAAATAGGCATTTTTCCATTTTCCATTTTTCATTTTTGTAATCAAAAATTGTCAATAAAAATGAAAAAGCAAAAACACCACATTTGCGTTTGAATGCAAAGCCCTTCTGTCCACCATTCTGTGCGAGACGGCGAGTTGCACCTGGCAATGGCAATAGGAAAGGAATCTCCCCAGGGAATGGGACTTGGCGGTCAACCGGAAGTTTGCTAACGTCATATTCAGGGCATTCAGGTCGCGACTATTTCGCGGGGTTAATTTTGATTTTTTTTCAAAGCAAAATATTTTTTTTTTTTTTATAATTGTAGACTTTTGTACCGTATCATCAAAACAGAAAGAATTCACCTGAGAAAGTGAAAAACGATTCTTAAATTTACTTTTAATTTCCGTGCACCGTTAGAGTGAAGTGAATGACCGAGTACACAGCCTTGAAGTTGAGTCTCCTGCAGTAACCTAATTTTAAACTCAATATTTCATTTCGTTTTATCCAATTTTTTAGTTTTATATTATTTGTGTAAATAATTTAAAAAAACAAATGCAATTCTCGAGATGTAAATAAAGTAGAAAGAAGCGCCACCGCGTGTCGAATGTCGACATCAAGCTGAGAAAGTGTGACCAGGCAACAGACATATTCAAAATGGCAGCCTACAGTATATGAATATGACGTTGATTCGATATGCATTGATGCGGTATATATGCATAATGAGCTCTTTAATACCCATTTTATTGCGCTGAATTTACTGATTGACGATTTAGTTTTTATTTTGATACGCAGTATTGGTGGTATGTTTAATATATTCTTTGAATTCTTTGAATACATCGGATGTTCCATTTTTGTCCCATTTTTGTGCCGGTAATATATAAAAAAAATTTTATTTCTAGAAACAACTGACATCATTAAAAATGATGCAGAATGATGCAGAAACTCCACGCCTCGAAAAAAAATGTACAATAACCAAAGTCAGTTTTTTGCTGATGCTTTATTTTGTCCAGGGATTGCCATTCGGGCTCCAGGAAAAGTTTTTGCCTATTTATTTCCGAGTCAAAGTAAATAGAAAAAATAGAAATAAACAAATAATACAATAACATTGTTTACTATTCCAATAATGAATGTATTTTTGGTTTAAAACTATATATTAATCCGTTTATCAATTTTTTTTAAACATTTTAAATGCATTAGAGTTGTAATTTCATATATTTTGAATGTATTTTTAGGGCTATGATTATACAAGAATATTTTTCTTTCGTTTAATCCACTTGCCTTGGATGTGTAAAATGTTGTGGGCGCCATTTGTAGACCAAATTGAAAACAAAAGAAAATGTGTTGCCATTACTTTATTTCTCTTAACACTGTGCAATTTATTAGGTAGCCTAATATTTTCATATATTTAAAAAAAAATATATTATAATTTTTATTACTTTGTTTTAGCTTCCTATATGGACCCGGACAACTGTATGCGCATCGCAGCCGCTATGTTACTTATAAATTTCGTAGTATCCTTTCAAGATGTTGCTTTGGATACGCTAGCACTGACAATCCTCAGTGATTCGGAGTTAGGCCAAGGAAATTCAGCTCAAGTATAAAAGATAAATGTTGTCTAACATCACGTATGTGAGATATTTTCTATTTACTTAAGGTAATTGGCTATAAACTTGGTATGACAGTTGGCAGTGGCGGATTTGCTTATATGACTTTTCAATGGGGCCTTCAGAGCGTTTTCCTTCTAATGGCTGTAATGCAGTTATGGGCTCTAGGTGGATTTATTTTGTCGAAAGCTTTCAAGAAACCTTCAGTCGGAATATTTCCAATTCCGCTTCTAAGCGTAGCCGCTTCAAAGGAAACGTGGAATAAGGCTTCGAAGCAATCGCTTCAAAACGAATTAAAACAGAGGAAATCAAATCTAAGTGAATCTCAATTTCCAGCCGAACCGCCCATGTGTCTTAGTGCTGTTTTCCCAAGAAACATATCACCTCCAAAATCAGCAAGCAGAAATTTTCTATCTTCACAATACAGTTATACAAGACTTTTTCAAATTAGAGGGACACCATGGTTGATCTTTTTTGTTTTGACATATAAATTAGGTAAGCATATAGGTATGGCAGTAACAATTAGGCTTATGCTTTTTAGTTTGTCATTAAAGGGTTCACAACATCACAGTTTTTATTAGTCCATTAGATCAAGCATCATTTAAAACCCCTAAAAGTAATCCACAAAAATACGTCTAAATTTACTTACGACATCAACAAAATGAGCAGACGACAGCATCAGAAAAAACGCGAGAGAAAAGCGGGGCCGATTCGATAATGTACGAGATTTGTTTCGTCACACAGGGTGTCCAAAATAAAAATGACTGACAACAATGAAACAGCCATTTTTATTTTGGATACCCTGTGTGACGAAACAAATCTTGTCCATTATCGAATCGGTCCCGCTTTTCTCTCGCGTTTTTTCTGATGCTCATTTTGTTGATGTTGTAAGTAAATTTAGACATGAATTTAACATAAACGTAGATTACTTTTAGGGGTTTTAAATGATGCTTGATCTAATGGAACAATAAAAACTGTGATGTCGTAAACTCTTTAAATAATATTTTGGTAAAGCTTCAGAGTGAGGTACGCAGGTCTTAAGCTGACAGAAGACTGCAGATTTTATTTCTGGCTTTACTGTTACTATTAGCACAAGTGTGAATTCGGCCTTAGTTTATTGTTTGTTTGTTTTGAATAGGTGAGGCTGGCGTCCTTAGTATGTTTCCTTTATTCCTGGTCGATGCAGGCATTCAGGAAGATATAGTTTTCTGGTGGAATGGAATTGTAGGACATCTTGCTTCAATTCTTGGTTCTATAGTTGGGGGACAGTTGTCTTCAAATAGGTAATTGTGTGTTATTGCGGTATTGTATAAAAATATATATATATTAATTATTATTATTATTATTATTTAGAAATACAATTTTTCAAAACTTGGTATATTTTTGCATTGTTCGCTTTGCTCTTATATTATTTCTGACCTTGGTGGTTTTGGGAACAAATGAACCATTTCAGGATCATAGGGATTCTATAAAATTAAGTAAGTAGATAAGGTTAAAGACATTAGTTGTTTGAAATCTATAACTTGTTATTTTAGTGTGCAGTTTAATGTGCCTTACATTCCTAAGTTTTGTAAGTGGTTTGATAACGACGATTACTTTCACGCTGATGATGATGTCGTCACAGAAGGCTCCTCGTAACTACCAAGCGTTTTATTATTCCGCTTTATCAACTATGGAAGTTGCTGGGAAATTGGCTTTTATTATTGGAATGGGTCCTTTGATTGACCAGTATGGAGAAGATGTGTCTTTCCTTACCTGTTTTGTCATCAGTTTAGCACAATTGCCCATTTTATCATTTTATCCAGATATATTGAGATGATTTTATTTTTTTGTTTTATTTTTTCTGCATATATTTATTTATTTATTTATTTATTTATGGTTTCCTACTACCGAAATTTTGACATGTATCTTGTGATTGAAGTAAATTTATATTTAAAAAATGGGAAGATATTTATTATACAAGTTTTTCAAAATGATAACAAATACAGTATTTGCTGTACGGTCCGGACATTGATGGGTTCTGGATAGATAGATTGAGTTTACAGACGCAAGCGGCGACTTAGGCCATACATGCGGGTTCTGGAAAAGTGTCCGGTGCGCAGAGCGTCCAGTCGGCACGTTGTGTAGAGCTATGCATGCGTAACATGGCTATTTTATTTCAAACTTGCTCATGTTTATAATCAGAAAGAGTATTGTTTGTTATAGTTAACATTTAAGTGAGTTTGTATCACTATGCTTATTTATTGTCATGTATTTCATTATTTGTTAATGTCATGATTATTGTTTTGTTTTGTTTTCATTACTTTCAGTCTAGGAGATAAGGAAAACAACAACAGACAACATATCAAGTGAAATGATGATTAGTCTTCTAATGTCACAGCTGGAAATGAAGAGTCAACTTATTCTATTTATAATTAGATTTAATGTTTGACTGTATAACTTTCTATGCTGTTACTTATTTATGTTTCATAATGTTAGCAATAGATGGCACTCCTTCAAGTTGTGAGAAGTAGTGACATCTCTGCTCCGGGTTGTTTGATCATGTGACTTCCTGTTTTTGACATATGATTGACAACTTCCGACAATGGAGGATGACAGGTAGTCATTCCCAAGTTTGTATTATCATTTTGTTATATTTTAAGTTAAGGCAATAAATGCCAGTTTGCATTTTATTTTATTTTGTGATCAATGCTTTATTCTCCAACATCACATGCTTCCACACCTGCTTGGAGAATAGGAATTTTGGAGCAGAAACCCACAAGTGGTAGCAGAGTGCAAACAAGGTCCATTAATGCTACAAGCTGTAGCAGAATATTTCTTTATCAGTGCCCAAGGATTAAATCTGGGCTCAATTTGGTGAGTAAAAATTTGTATTTTACTCAGAACAAATTCTTGCCAAATTTTGGTTTTTGTAGGAAGTCATCTCAAGGTCACAAGACACACCAAGGTAGATAAACTGGATCGGATCAATTATGAATCTTGGTTCATAGATGTTCAGCTCATGTTAGAACAACATGGATTATAGGGACAAGGAGCCAGATAATACAGCTGATGCCAAGAGCAAATTAAAATGGACTGAGAGGAGTTCTGCAGCCAGAGCAATGGTCTGTAGATCTGTTTCCAAAAAATACAGATCAGTTGCCATCGAGGGAAAAACATGCAAAAACACATTTAAAAAATTAGCTGCTATTTTCCGGCCAAAATCAAGAGCCCGCAAAGCCTAATTGCACGTGACATTTATCATGTTACGGTATGATTAGAAAGAAGACATGGCCTGTTTTGTTGTACGAGTTAGTAGAGCTGCTGCTGAATGTGAAGACGCTGGATTGGCAATAGCGGATGAGGAAAAGGCAAGGCCTATCAACTAACTTATTGGCTCGATAAATCATGGGAACCGATCAAGCAGAATTTATACGCATGGAATGATGATACATTTAAATTTGATAAAGTCGCAGAATCGCTTCAATCCGAGTATAATCACCGAGCAGCTGACCCGGATTTTAATAAAGACATGCTGTTATTGTCTGAATTCAAAGTATTCCTAGCTGATCGATTGAAAGCAGCCCGAGCCAAGCTGAAATTTTTATCAAATGTGTCAAATTCTTTGAATGACAAGCAGCAGAAAGATTATAACTCATCACCAACAGTGCCATCTGGTGTCTAGTCTCATAAATACTAATACCGAGCCAAGATTTTGTGGTGATCCAAATAGTCCCTCAGATAAATGGACCCTGCCATTATGAGTAATGACGGCCCTAATTTGTAAGATAAATATTTTAGTCTCAAATTAGCCTAAAATTATTCCAATAATTGTTAAAAGTGTTTTATTTAAAATGTTTCTATTATTCTGTTTAAAATGATTGATTAGCTAAATAATTGTTTACTAATTATGTGCTCTTTTTGCAAATAATATTTATTATTTGCTATATTTTTATTACTTTCCTAAATTAATGGAATTAATGTCTTATTATTATTATGTAAATAACATTTAATGAGTGTGTTTTGGGGTGAAGATAATATGTTTTATCATTTATTATTTTCACTTATTATTTCTCAATAATTGAGGCTGAGCTCCAAGGTTGTTGTAAGCTCCGCCCACTTTGGGGGTTGCTATGACAGCGAGTGCTGAGTGATGTAGGAGTTGAGGCCCAGATCATTGTTGAGCTCAATTAGAGCTCATTGCCAGGTCTCTGGGCACATTTGACATGTTCCATGTCTTTATTCATCTTGCTTCCCAACCAACAACACATCCTCACCAGGTCACACTCATACAAACTCAAAGGTATTTAGTTTGATTGAGGATATTGGCAGAGGAAAGTGGGATTTAGGCCAAGTCTGGTCCTTGTACAAATACAAGGAATAGACTCTGAATCTGGGATTGTTGCCCAAAGAGCTTGCTTTGTGAGCTATAATCACAATTAGGCTACTTTAAGCCTTACTGGAGTCTCACATTAGACTCATCAGTTTAATCAAGCAAACTCCTGACCACTCAAAATCAGACTGTTGCACAAACAACAGTCTTCCTTTGTTAACGGGAGTTTCCCGCCCTTTTCGAGCCAACAACTATGGAACGGGCGTTATCCGAAAAAGGAGAGAGCGTTAGAAGATCCACGAGCATCGTTCCGGATCCTTATTTCATTTCTGATGTACTGTTATTTCCTTTATTATTTAGTTTAGATAATAAAGAAGTATAATCGTAAGCTGTGTGTTTTGATTATAACCTGTGTGTTAGAAATTTAAGCGCTGTATGTGCTAATAGTGCACAAATTAGGCCTAATAACGCTTTATTAGCCTTAATCACCCAGTTTCATCCTAGACAAACTGGCAAGTTGTTTAAGCCTATTTAATAGCATCGGCAATCGCGCGACGAATCTTACAGAAACCAAAGGTAAGTTAGTGTTCAGTAAAACAGTAATATCCCTATTATTAGAATACACGTACAAACTAGCGTCATAGCCAATTTCCTTAATAGAAAGACCGGCCCTTAGCATACTGAAACTGACATACTAAATCTGACCAATATAAATCTGACACAGAAACACATTTGACCATTGATAGATAGATAGATAGAATTGAGTTTATAGACGCAAGCGGCGACTAAGGCCATACACGTCTTTTAATCTGACATACTGAAACTGACATACTAAATCTAACCAATATAAATCTGACATAGACAAACACATTTGACCAATTGCAGAACAGAATGCAGTCTTACATTATCAAAGAATTGATCAAAAACACAAAGACAAAAGCCACAGAGAGAGAGAGAGAGAAGAGCAAAACAGAAGAAAATATAGATAACCAGAAGACCGGAAAAACAAAGTGCCACAGTGGAGTACCCAGGGGAGGCCACGAAGAGGCTGGGTTTGGAAGTTTTCTCCCCCGTGATTGTAAAGAAAGGTATAAATCGGAACGGGAACGAGCATACAGACCCATGTCGAGGTAAAGTTGTTTTCCAAAAATGATACCTAATAAGAGTAATAAATATATTTATTTTTGTATTGATTTGATTTCTCGCCATCAGAATCCAGAAGCAGCAGCAGCAGTGGTAATAACACTCCAAATAAAATTCATCTTTCTTGCTAACGCAGTTGCAAAAAAAATCTTTTTCATTTAAGGTATTAATGATTTGATCACTAATTAGTAGCGAGCAAAGCTACTTATTAAATATTCCGTAAGACTGGATCGCCTATTTTTATTCGAAATATGCTAAATTAAGTTTAAAAATTCAATCAACTGTCCTGCTATAGTGATACCACCAATTTTAAATTAGTGCTGATCTGAAGCATGTGTGATGCCACCGAAACTGTAATAGACATCAACGTGTCAGTGAATGACGAGAGGAATATAAATGAGCTATCTATCGTACGTATTTGTGATGTATTTTTGCTTTGCACCAAATTGCATTTGATAAATGCTACATTCATACATTGGAATGCAGACCTACAATATTCAGAATAGTGCTTTTTATTAGAAAAAGTGTAATTTATACATATGAGAAGGAATCTCCTATCTATAGTTTCGATATCTGAACTTTGCAATGGTACTTTTATCTCAGGCAACAGAACTGATGCAACTATTATCTGGATTTTAAAAATGACTATGGCCTTGGCTTTGTTGATTGGTGCAATGAGCAATGTCAGGAATGTCAGGAAATAATAAAATACGCAGTAGACCGCAAATATTTTATTGGCGTTTACAGCTTAAAATGTACGGTCGGGTCGGGTCAGATCTAATTCCATCCCGTTGAAGTAGCTGTGTGGTGGACTTGATCATCACCAATATCCAAGAAATCATCACCATCATCACTATCCAAGTAATCATCATCATCATCATCATCACTATCCCATCCCTCTACAACATCATAATCTTCATCTCTGTCATCGTAATCGTAATCGTAATCGTCATCGTCGTCTTCATTTCCGTGGTTTCCGGATTCTTGTTCCACGTTCATTTGTCCATCAGTGCTGTGGCTATTGACCATTCTGGCTTCGACTAAACGTCGGCGTTGACTTTTCAACTCGTCGGACCACGTTGCCACCACTCCGGCGATGACCGAATCCAGAACGCGCGACGGAGTCCGACTCGTGATTTCAGCTCGGCAAACTGGACATTCGTGTTTGGTTTTCATCCATTCGGCGACGCAGTGGGCGCAAAACGAATGCGAACAATTCAACACGACGGCGTCGACGATCATCTCCGAACAGACGCAGCATTCCAGTTCGGTTTCGAGCAGCGAGTTCAGTTTGCTCACCGTCTCGGTCTTCTCCGACATTTTCCTCAATTCCTGCGTGAGACTCTGCACATGGCGCTCTTTCATTTTCAACATCCACTCTAGCTGACTCTTGTCGACTTGGTCGACCAACAACTGCTGTCTACGGTCTACCACCTCTTGGACCACCTCATTTTCCTTCCGCTTCGCTTTGTCCGCTTTTTCTTCCGTTGTTTCCGTTCGTATTGCAATGATGGTCGCGATTTTTTCTTTTTCTTTCCCTACAATGTTTTCATTTTATTTTTTTTGCCAACTGATGCGATACGAATACGATATATGATACGGTATACCGTCTTGCTGTTGTAGCGCTGTTCACTCATCTCGTTCTCTTCGTCATCTTCGTTGCTGATTGAAACTCGGAGTTTTTTCACCATTTGCTCGATCGACTCGGAAAAGGCTATTTTTCTTTTCTTCGGTTTCGGTTTCGGTTTGTTTTCCGGTTCAATATTTATATAATTACAATTGATATTTTCAATTTTGAATTTTCGTTTCAGACATGTCTTCGTCGTCTTCTTCTTCCTTGGACGCGTTTCCTTTTCAGCATCAGCCTTGTCGGAGTCGCTTTCTTCATCCTCGTCCATTTCGCCGCGGTTTGTGCAAAACCTGAAAGACAATTCTCCCGACGAACCGAAAGAAATGAAATCGCAGCATGTCAACGGCTCGGCCACCAACTTGTCCAATTTGGTTCCATTAACATAAATCCCATTCGTACTCTGCGAGTAAATAATTTATTACATTAAATAAATGATTGTGTAGGGCATATAACAAACCTGATTATCCATCACGGTCCAGAGCAGCTGATGGCGCTGGTGGTCATTTTCCCGATTAAAAATGGCGTGACGCCGGGATACGATTTGCGAGTTGACGATCAAATCGGCGCTGCGGGACGAACCGACCATGAACTAAACAAGTTATTAAAAAAAAAAAAAAAAAAAAAAAATAAAAAATAAATCGTAAATGAAATGAGCTAGATGATGTTTGATCATCACCTTGTCTTTATTCAGAACGATTTTTCGTTTTCCTTCGCCGACGTATTGTTGAGCCGTTATGGAGGCGATTAAATACGCTCGTTGTTGTTGTTGGGGTTCGGGCTGTGCTTCCGCATACATTTTACCGCGAAACGATTGATAAATGTGATAGAATTGAATGAGTTAGAAACTCATCGCAGGACCAAACTTCATTTTTTTACATTTTTGGCGCCTCATCGGCGCCTCATTTGGCACCACGCTCCACAGTTGATCGAGATTCGAGCTGATTCTTGAATTTGTGTCGCCACCTAACGAGAAACAATGGTTTAATTAAATTCAATTTAATATCATTTTTTTACTCCTTTTTTTTAGAGAGAGAGAGAGAGAGAGAATTGAGTTTATAGACGCAAGCGGCGACTCAGGCCATACACGTCTTTTAATCTGACATATTGATAGATAGATAGATAGAATTGAGTTTATAGACGCAAGCGACGACTGAGGTCATACACGTCTTTTAATCTGACCAATATAAATCTGACATAAACAAACACATTTGACCATTGATAAACACTACATTCGTACATTCTATTTTGAAGCATTACATCATCAAAAAAATAGTCAAAAACATAGACAAAAGCTATAGAAGAGAAAGAGGAGCAAAAATAGAAGGAAGATAGATAACCAGAAGACCATTAGCACCACTGCAGCGGAAAAACAAAGTGCTGCAATGGAATACCCAGGGGAGGCCACAAGGAGGCATGGCTTGGAAGTTTTCTTCCCCTTCACACATTTAAACAACCTGCTTTTTCACACATTTAAACAATCCGCTTTTTTACACAGATCATAATTCATAACATAATCGTTGTGGTCCAAGTCCGAGTCCAAGTCCAAGTCGGGATTTGATCGGAAACCACGGGTGATTTTACGAGATTTGATCGGAATCCACGCGTGATTTTACGGTGATTTTACGAGATTTAATCGGAATCCACACGTGATTTTACGGTGATTTTACGAGATTTGATCGGAATCCACGCGTGATTTTACGGTGATTTTACGAGATTTCACGAGTAATTTTACGGAATTTCACGGGTGATTTTATGGGATTTCACGAGTGATTTTACAGGATTTTACGGATTGGTGACAGGATTTTGGTGATTTAACGGGATTTCAGTGATTAAACAGGATTTCGGTAATTTAACAGAATTTTAGTAATTTATCGGGATTTTGGTGATTTCACGGGTTAATCAGTCACGGGTATTGATTATTTAACTGGGATTTCACGGGAAATCACGGGTGTGGGTGTTTGATAAGTCTTCTAAGTTACGTAGTAACAGGTACTCAGCTAGTATTCATAATGACAGCAAACGAAAATCAAAGTTAATAAAAAATAAATAGTTCTACACGCCGATGCACGAGAGCACATGACATAACCACACAAATGGCAGTGATCGAATTATT
>JH431968.1:246889-261094 GCA_000239455.1 Strigamia maritima | reverse complement strand
AAAACATAGACAAAAGCTATAGAAGAGAAAGAGGAGCAAAAATAGAAGGAAGATAGATAACCAGAAGACCATTAGCACCACTGCAGCGGAAAAACAAAGTGCTGCAATGGAATACCCAGGGGAGGCCACAAGGAGGCATGGCTTGGAAGTTTTCTTCCCCTTCACACATTTAAACAACCTGCTTTTTCACACATTTAAACAATCCGCTTTTTTACACAGATCATAATTCATAACATAATCGTTGTGGTCCAAGTCCGAGTCCAAGTCCAAGTCGGGATTTGATCGGAAACCCACGGGTGATTTTACGAGCTTTGATCGGAATCCACGCGTGATTTTACGGTAATTTTACGAAATTTGATCGGAAACCGCGGGTGATTTTACGAGATTTGATCGGAATCCACGCGTGATTTTACGGTGATTTTACGAGATTTGATCGGAATCCACGCGTGATTTTACGAGATTTGATCGGAATCCACGCGTGATTTTACGGTGATTTTACGAGATTTCACGAGTGATTTTACGGAATTTCACGGGTGATTTTATGGGATTTCACGAGTGATTTTACAGGATTTTACGGATTGGTGACAGGATTTTGTTGATTTAACGGGATTTCAGTGATTAAACAGGATTTCGGTAATTTAACAGAATTTTAGTAATTTATCGGGATTTTGGTGATTTCACGGGTTAATCAGTCACGGGTATTGATTATTTAACTGGGATTTCACGGGAAATCACGGGTGTGGGTGTTTGATAAGTCTTCTAAGTTACGTAGTAACAGGTACTCAGCTAGTATTCATAATGACAGCAAACGAAAATCAAAGTTAATAAAAAATAAATGTTCTACACGCCGATGCACGAGAGCACATGACATAACCACACAAATGGCAGTGATCGAATTATTTCGATATAAGTTAAATGATATTTATTTTAAAATTGAAAATTAATCTTTTTCAAATTTTAAATTACGCGCCGCAACAAACATTCCGGTTCAACCGATCGCGACCTCCAGAAAGAGAAATATGGCGACCACGCACAGAACGACGTGTAAAGTGATGTTTTCAATTGCGTTTTTCAACTATTAACAAATGATCCGATCTTAAAAAAACAAGTGCCTATGAATAGTCTAGGGTTATCGTTGCTATTCAGAATGGGTTGCGTGTGTGCCAGGGAAACGGTTGACATAAATGGACGCAAATACCGAATCCGGTCGCGCATTGCGGAGGGGTGAGCTAAAAAAAAATCATAAATGACATATGGCACCAAACTTAAATCAATTTTTTTTCTCTTTTTCCATTTGCGATGAAGTGGATTCAGTGTAGTGGATCTCGTGGAGGACATGCGGACGCACAAAAGTTACGCTTTGAAACGAATTTACTGCCATAGTAAATCGGATGAAAAACAAGCGGTGCAAGAAATGGAATTCCACAACCAAATCAAACATCCATTCATTCTAGAATGCATTTCTTCGTCGTTGCGTGGCACACCGGATGTGCTAAATAATTCGAGAAGCGAACTTTTGCTCCTATTGCCTTACCATAGCGTAAGCTCACAGATTATCCGCGCACAGGGCCAGAGAGAGGCCAGAACCAGTCACTTATATCCTTATCTGGATCCTCCTTCGCCTTAGAAATCTCTTCAGATATTAAATGTCTGTTTACTTCATGTTCAACAAAAGAAAAAAATAAAATTTAGTGACTGGGTGTGAAAGAGTATTAATTTTTTGGGATCCATGGGTCAAGGACTCTTCTGGGCCTACCTGTGCAATATTGATAATATTGTTAAAATGTTTTTGTGTGTAATTTTATTTTGAAATTGGCAGAGAGGGAGTTTACAAGAAGATTTGCAGCGAAGAATGAATAGGAAAAATCATTTCTCGGAAGAATATGTTTTACGCTTATTTTTAAAGATCTGTCAAGGGGTTGAGATCATTCATAATGCTCAACCGGTCGTGTTGGCACACAGGTGAATGAATGAATTATTGTATTATCGCATTCCCTATCTTTTGCGGCATGCTGGATAAAACTGAGTTTGATAAGGCTGCTGGATTAAAGTTGAGTATTACGTTTTACAGCACTGATTCGAAATCTGCTGGCCAGACTCGCTTTTACCGGCATGCCGCATAAAGCGAGGGAAATACGGTACGAGAGTAAAACGTGATTATTTACTTGTAATTCTAGAGATTTAAAACCGGGAAACATTCTGCTCACAATGGAGGATAATCCTGTTATTATGGATTTCGGTTCAATGGGCAAAGCGAGATATGAAATTAAAGGAATTATCCAAGCAAGGAGCTTACAAGTAAAATTTTAAAAATATATATTGTATTCTTCCTCTTTGGTCGGCATGCCAGATAAAACTGAGTCTGATCAGGGTGCCGGATAAAGTGAGTTTTACGTTTTACAGCACTGATTCGAATTTTTCGGCGTGCCGGAAAAAAGTCCAGTTGTCAACTTGTAGACATCTGGCAGACATCGCTTTATTATTTCCATGCCGCTAAGAGGGAAAATACGGTAGATAAGCTTTCCGTGTTTAATTGGTTTTCTCGTAGGATTTCGCATCTGAACGCTGTTCTATGCCGTACCGGGCCCCCGAGTTGTTCAATGTCGAAAGCTTCGGTACCATTGATGAAAGAACTGATATATGGGTGAATTTGCATATTTGTCGTTTGGAATTATGGATTCATTCTTATTTTTTTCTTGTTTTTAGTCATTGGGCTGCCTCTTATACGCTTTGTGTTTCTTTAAATCGCCATTTGACTTGGCATATGAACGCGGTGACAGTGTGGCATTGGCTGTTGTCAGTGGAAATATTTTTATCCCCGAGAATTCTCCGTAGGTTTTTGTGTGTAGGAATTTTGACTGTTTTATCATATTTTGATGTATTTTGTAGATACTCGCCTTCGCTTCATGATTTAATCCATTCTTTGCTGGTTGTCAATGCGATGGAGCGGCCATTTATAAATGATGTGATTAAGAACGTTGATACTAGGTTACAAACGGCCATTAACGCGGTGTAAACACATTCCATTTAATTATTTATTGTTGCTTCTTTTCAAAAATTGTCATTGTAAAATGTAAATCAAAGAGACCAAAATTTATTATATTAAATAATATTAAATAATAATTAATTAATTCTGAATAGTCGGTCAGGACGTTTCATAACCACGAGATAAGCGAGATCCGGATCTCGCGTTTAATTAATTTAAATTCGTGATTTTATTGAATAATAATATGCTAAAAACAAGAGCTTCACAACATAAACAATTTCCTGTGTTTTGTGTCGCTTGTGATGATGTTTTGACGGCTAGTGATGGGACATATGAGCAAATCAATACGTCAAAAACTCAAATCATATTTATTGGTAAAAGTTATAACATTTAAAATTAGATATACAAATTAGGCACCTTTTAAGTATTCCAATTTGTTCCGATTCGCCTGATGAATTTAAAATTCTTTTTACTATTATTATTTAAAAAATAAAATAAAATAATTTTAATTATAATCACTTATTATACAGAGACTGCTGATTAGAATCAAACACTGAACTAAATATACTGTAAAAAGGAATTTTATTTAGTTCAGTGTTTGATTCTAATCAGCAGTCTGTTTGACCGTTCATAGTGCTCCAGACAGATGGGTCTGCTGATGAGATCTTCGATGGTCGAAAGCACAGTGAATAAATTGGGAAAAAACGACGTGTTTGTATAATAGGTGATTATAATTAAAATAATTTATTTATTTTTATAGACATCGAGATTGTCCTTATTAATTTATATGTATATATTATTAATGCTTAAAGCATTAGAGCACACGTAAGAGAAACATAAAATTGGTCCAAAAAAAATAAAATTTGATCAAAGGTTCGAAAATACGTCTTACAAGCTACCACTCATCCATCGAATCCTCTCTGAAAAAAAAAAATTAAATCAATTGCAATTAATTTTTTTTTTAAATTCCTGTAACCTTTATCATTGTTGCGCTAAACATGATGATGTACTCTGATCAACGCATCAGGAACATCAAATGAGAGCCCCAAACGTAGATAGATAGATAGAATTGAGTTTATAGACGCAAGCGGCGACTTAGGCCATACACGTCTTTTAATCTGACATACTCAAACTGACATACTAAATCTGACACAGACAAACACTTTTGACCATTGATAAACACTACATCCGTACAGTCCATTGCAGAATGGAATGCAGATAGATAGACAGAATTGAGTTTATAGATGCAAGCGGCGACTTAGGCCATACACGTCTTTTAATCTGACATACTTAAACTGACATACTAAATCTGACCAATAAATGGAATGCAGTCTTACATTACCAAAGAATTGGTCAAAGACTCAAAGACAGAAAGCCACAGAAGGGAAAAAGGAGCAAAAAAGAAGAAAAAATAGATAACCAGAGGACCCCTTGCACCACTGCAGCGGAAAAACAAAGTGCCACAGCGGAGTGCCCAGGAGAGGCCACGAGGAATAGATAGATAGAATTGAGTTTATAGACGTAAGCGACGACTGAAGTCGTACACGTCTTTTAATCTGACCAATATAAATCTGACATAAACAAACACATTTGACCATTGATAAACACTACATTCATACATCCCATTGCAGAATTCCATTACATTATCAAAAAAATGGTCAAAAACAGAGACAAAAACCACAGAAGAGAAAGCGGAGCAAAAAAGAGAAGATATAGATAACCAGAGGACCCATTAGCACCACTGCAGCGGAAAAACAAAGTGCTGCAATGGAGTACCCAGGGGAGGCCACAAGGAGGCTGGGCTTGGAAGTTTTCTCCCCCAACTATAATAAAAGGAGAATAGATGGATAGATAGATAGAATTGTGATAGATAGAAAATGACGACTTAGGCCATACAAGTCTTTTAGTCTGACATACTGAAACTGACTTACTAAAACTGATCAATATAAATCTGACACAGACAAACACATTTGACCATTGATAAACACTACATTCGTACATTCTATTTCAGAATGGAATAGAGCATTACATTATCAAAAAAATGGTCAAAAACAGAGACAAAAGCCACAGAATAGAAAGCGGAGCAAAAAAAAGAAGATAGATAACCAGAGGACCCATTAGCACCACCACCACTGCAGCGGAAAAACAAAGTGCTGCAATGGAGTACCCAGGGGAGGCCACAAGGAGGCTGGGCTTGGAAGTTTTCTCCCCCAATTTGACAAAGGATCAAGTTACTGATGTATTTATATATTTTGGCAGAACAGAGAACAAATATGATGTTGAGTCTACAAATTTTCCATTATGAAGTTGAAAGCGGCGGCTACTATGGCGATATCGATCTAGATTTATATAACTGCACGATTCCCACAGCCCTACTCATCATCATACTGAAGTGGGTTTACAATATAAATAACTAACATACTTGTCAATACTGTACACATAAGATCAGTGCAAATGGATGAAGCCATTCTGTATCGTTTTGCTGCCAACAGATAGTATCAACCATTTCCCAACATAAGAAGATAAGCAGCATGGGTCGGTACAAACACTGGGCCCCCACTAGGCCAATGGCCTAGGCCAAATCATCCAGGACAGAGTAATTGAAATTTTTTGAGATTTTGATATTAAAATCAACGTCAACATAAATTCTTGCTACATTTATATTTATTAATATTATTTTTAATATTATTTAAACTACAGATAAAAAAAAATGTCTCAAGGCAAAAATGTTAAGAAATTTATTCTAATTATAAGTTGATCAATAAAGTACTCATTGAAAAATACGCAGTATATTTTATATTTATTGCTCCTTCAACTCAGAAGTTGCATTGAGCATTGGCGACTTAGACCACACACATCTTTTAATGACACACTTAAACTGACATACTAAATCTGACCAATAAATAAATCTGACACAGACAAACACATTTGACCATTGATAAACACTACATTCGTACATTCCATTCCAGAATAGAATGCAGCATTACATAATCAAAAAATGGTCAACAACGGAGATAAAACCACAGAAGAGATAGCGGAGCAAAAAAAAGAAGAGGATAGATAACCAGAAGAACCATTAGCACCACTGCAGCGGAAAAACAAAGTGGAGTGCCCATGGGAGGCCACAAGGAGGCTGGGCTTGGAAGTTTTCTCCCCCTTGACCATTGATAAACACTACATTCGTACATCCCATTGCAGAATGGAATGCAGTCTTACATTATCAAAGAATTGGTCAAAAACACAAAGACAAAAGCCACAGAAGAGAAAGAGGAGCAAAAAAGAAGAGGAGACAGATAACCAGAAGACCAATTAGCACCACTGCAGTGGAAAAACGAAGTACTACAGTGGAGAACCCAGGAGAGGCCACAAGGAAGCTGGGCTTGGAAGTTTTCTCCCCCACATCAAAGTCTAGCCAAATTCTGGATACTGGCTATCTGAATATGCAAAATTTTGATGTTATTAAAAACAAGTTTGAATTGACACCAATCCATTTTGGAAGTTTAGACAACAAAAAAACCTCAAAAGACAAGGTTGACATAAGCTAGTGGATGGTCGGGAATTGTTATTTAAAACACATTCAAGTGGAGTTTTAATTGCAAGTTCTAAATGCTATGTAGTTATGACGACAGTTGATAAATATTATTTTGCTGATTCTCACTTATGGACCTAAAATGAGCACCACCAAAAAGAGATATGACGGTGAATATTTTAAGGATTGTAGCTTAGACCAAGGTTTCCTAGATTTAAAGGATCTTTTGCTTTTTTTATTAATTTCTTTCACTAAATAAGGATTGTAAGTAGCGATGTTTATATTTTTTTATTTCTTTTTGACATTTTAATAAGGATTTAAGGTTAATGTCGAACTCCATGTGTAGGAAAAACACTAGCCAAGTCATCAGCTTATCCAGGGGTGAGAGAGAATGAATTAGGCTTATAGACACACGCAGCGACTCGGACCATACAATCCAGGGGTGACCAAAAGGAGTTAGAGAAACAGGGGTTTTACATCCCAAATTTAAAAAAAAAAAAATAGAGAAATTTTTAGACTGATTAAACAAAACATTCTTAATTAAACAGAATTGAAAACGACTAGAAATCGTTACACAAACTCTAGTTTATGTAACATTTTTCGAATGTACAAAAATGTCGGCTCAAGTAGTTGCACAAAAATGGCGTGGTGAAAGAACAAGAAGATATAAAATGTATAACTTCCAATGACATAAATCCAACGGAATCAAAATACAAACCATTTCTAATACGGTGAGAGAGATAAAACCTAACCTGGGAACAAAAACAAGAAAATTGCGCCACGTTCCAAGGAACCACAAACACTGAGCTTCTTCTTCGTTTGGAAAACGTCAATGCGCACAGATGCGCATGCCCGGTACACTCTCGCACCCAGATACGCATGTGCATTGAGCATTAATTAAATTTAAATTAATTAAAATTAATTAAATTAATTAAACGAAAAAAAAATAAAAAATAACAATTTAATACTAACAAAATCGGATATTAATTTAAATATTCCGACGACTGCCAAACCATATTATCGTATAATTATACGCTGGTTCCGAGGCGATTGTTAATATGACGTTATTTTGATGTTTCAATTTCAAAAATATCTAAAAAATTGAATAAAAATTTTAACCAAAAAAATTTGGCGCTAACTCAGAGGGTTAAAAACCAATAGGTCACTTCTAGAGGTCAAAGGTCAAATTTTATATCGCCATTAACTTTGCCATAGGGGACTTGAGGGAAGTGTTAGGTGGTGACATGGGAGGATGGAGGCGGGGTCAAGCTTGAGCCTAACGTCACATCTGAAAAATTTGAGAAAATTTGTAATTTTCCGTTTGTAAATGACATAAATTCCAGTATTTGGCCGATCCAATAGTTCAGAACGATTACATTCACAAAATCATTGAATTGACTGACCTATTATTGAAAATGGACAATCCAAAATAGAACATTAAACACTAAGAAAAATGTTATAAAATTTTTATTATTTTATATTTAAAATGACAAAAAAATGATTTTTTTTTTCCTCCCATATGATTTAGTCTCCATGAAGCACACGACGACATTTTTTTTTTTGACAATTTACTAAAATATTAATTAACAGTTTTTGTTATCACATATTATTCCATACATTACTATAAAAATTTAAATTGACTCATAAAAATGTGATTACAGTAATCGTAGAGCGGTGTAATTTGCAAACAGTTTGCACAGCTCATCACATCTATCAGCATGTCATTGCTCTGCGTCAAATATTTCGATATTTCCTTCGTGTACAAATACGTCAGAACAATGTCCATTGCCGACGGTGAGGTTTCGAGGAACTTTAAAATGATCATCGACTTATTTTGCTGATCAGCGCATTTTCTCATGATCAAATACTGAAAATGAAGATTACTGGCCGCCAGAATCTTCTGATGCGCGTACAATATAGTTCCGTTTTTAGTCGTTATCGTCACGTTTACCGATGGGACTAAACCTCTCTGCCGTTCTTGATTCATGAAAATTCTATCTTCTCGTTGACTAACGTGATTACCACCAGTCGTCATAACTGCAGCTAAAATAAAAAAATATGTAAATCATGCGTAGCGAATGAATTAGTTTCTTGTACCTGTGAAAATTCACTATTCTGTCGTATGGGCCACGTGCACAATCGGTTCAAGCTGACCCTTCTCAACGGGGTGGATTGTTACCCCTTTTTTTTTTTGTAATTTTAGACCCGGATTCAGGTGTCTCAATGCTGATTAGTCATTAAAGTCCATTTTTAAAAATAATACAATCAAATCTTATTATTTTTTTTTTAATTAAAATTAATATTATTTGATTTTTAGAGTGAATTTACTCAAAATTAATTTAATTTTACTCTTCTCGGTGACCCCAGTATTCCCTACTGGATCTTCAACTAAAAAAAACAACTAAAATACTAAAAAAAATTTATTCATGAAGCAAAAAAAAAATTCAAATTTCAATCAATTTCCAACATCAATTTCTTCCACCATATCCTCGTCCTCCTCCATAAGGCCGTGAACTGCGCTGCGAATAATTAGCACCTTTGACGGGACCCCCACCATAACTAGCAGCATAATTCGTCCCAAAATCGACACCTAAATCACCAGAAACTTGACTGTAACCAAACCCATATTCACTTCCACCTACTGCTTGACCGTAACCTTGATTACCAGACCCATATTCAGCGTAACCTTGATTAGCATAACTTTCACCGCCATAATTTCTATTCGCACTATAACCGCCATTCGCATTTCTCGTACGGAAATCACCCGACCCACCGGCACCACGTCCACGCATATGATTGTTGTGTCCGCGAAACATCATCCCACCTCGACCTCTTCGATTATTCTGAGCTTCGTTATTTGGTTGTTTCGGATGAGCTTTCTTAACATCTATTATTTTCCCATCGATAACGTGTTGTTTAATCAACATAATCTTATCCACCGGGTCGTAATCGTCGAATTCGACGAAACCGAAACCACGTCTTATCCCGCTTTCTTTATCGATAACGATATGGACTTTCGTGATGTTGCCGTAATTGCCGAAATACGCTCGTAGATGGCTTTCTTCGATGTTATTCTCGTCTTTCAGGCCGCCGACATAGATTTTACTGACTTTCGCTTGGGATTCTTGTTTGTTGACGTCGTTTCGGGATGTTGCACGTTTCACGTCGACTTGACGACCGTCCATGTTATGTGGTCGGGCATTCTGAGCGTCGTCGACCATGTGCGATCGTTTGTAGGTGATGAAGCCGAAACCGCGCGATTTTTGCGTTTGGGGATCGCGCAGAATGATACAATCGACGATTTCGCCCCATTGGGAGAAATGTTGGATCAGGGATTGTTCGCTTGATTTGTAATTTATACCTCCGATAAAGAGTTTGCATAATTGCGGAGCGTCGCGTTCACCGGTGTCAATGGCCATAGGAATCGGATCTGGTAGGTTAACGGATGAGGAATTAGCCATTAATGGATATTGATTTGAATATTCGGCCATTTGGATACAATTTGAAATCGCTAAGAGAAGGAATGTACTAAGAAATGTTTAGTTGTAATTGAAAGAATGGATGATACCTTGTCTACAACGCGGATGGTTTATATAGGTGGCTATGGCGTTGTAGTGACGTCATTTCCTCGACGTTCACATGGCTTGACCATGATACTAGGTGCACTGAACGTTCTGCGCAGGATGACGCAGGCTTAGTCCATTGTGTTTTCATTTCACATCTAATAATAATTTTTGTTTATGCAAAAAAAATGAAAAAAAATAAACAAAATAAATAAATAAATAAAAACATTGAAAAATCTTCTTCGCTCCATTTTCCATGCCAAAATCCAGGTCAAAATGCCAAGACCATGGTGGAAAAATACTCTACGTATTCTCATGAGTTCGCATTTGCGTCCAAGGCGCCATAGCGGAAAAATCAATGAAGAATTGAATTGTAAAATTTACTAAAAAAAAAAAAATTGAATTTTTAATTCTTTTATACATGAACATAAACAAGCTTTTCCGGAAATGAAAATGAAAAGAAAATGACGTCATCAAGTGGAAAAGTAGAAACTAGAGTGAATACACCATTTTTTACTTTCCCACTTGATAATGTGATGTCAATATTGATGATGTCAATTCCTGGAAAAGCGTAATTATGTAACTTAGTAAGTGTTTTTGTTTTCTTTATGGTACACTTGATTTTAAGTCTTGTCTTGATTTTTCGTATTTCTAATTTGTATAATTAGACAGTTTGCGATTTCTCATACGAGACCGAAAACGAGATTTAAAAAAACGAAATTTTCAAAAAAATCTCGTTAATAAAATGTCGTATCGGTGTTTCCGATTGGTCACGAAACCCATTACATACGACATTTAAATCGGCAGCAGTAATTTTTAGGAAAACAAGACACCTTACACAAATTAAGCCTAAGTATTGGGCTCGTGGTTTGTGCAAAGTGTTTGACTGATTAAAAAACTAACCTGAGATAATGTAATCGACCCAACTTTTCCAAAATTACAGCCGAAGCGAAGGGAAAATGGCGGCAGAATTTCACGACAATTGTAGGCAGTGCGCATGCGCAAGTGAAGTCGTACCCACGACAATTTGAAACGAGATTTTTCAAAAATCTCGTTAGTGTTGGATAGTGTTGGAACGAAAAATGAAATCACGAGATTTTTAATAAAATCTCGTAATAATACAAGTGTCTTAATAATAAAAATCTCGTACGAGAAATCGCAAACTGTCTAATACGTGAAACAGTCTTTTCCACTGCTTCAAGAATAAAATTAATCAAAAAGAGATACAGTATTTACTTTTTCAAATATTGAAGTAAAAAAAAGAAATTATTTTAAAAATGTTTCTCCTGCAAGTCTCTGACGTGTCAAGCGAGATGCCAGATCATCCGGTGCAGTACAGATAGATAGATAGATAGAATTGAGTTTATAGACGCAAGCGACGACTGAGGTCATACACGTCTTTTAATCTGACCAATATAAATCTGACACAGACAAACACATTTGACCATTGATAAACACTACATTCGTACATTCCATTGCAGAATGGAATGCAGCATTACATTATCAAAAAAAAGGTCAAAAACAGAGGCAAAAGCCACAGAAGAGAAAGCGGAGCAAAAATAAAGGAGATATAGATAACCGGAGGACCCATTAGCACCACTGCAGCGGAAAAACAAAGTGCTGCAATGGAGTACCCAGGGGAGGCCACAAGGAAGCTGGGCTTGGAAGTTTTCTCCCCCCCACTTGGCAGAAACTCAGACAGAAAATTTTCTGCTGCAGAAAATTTTGGATGCAGAAAAGTATGTTTTTCCGTCGTTGGTTCCCACCTGCGGACTGAAAAGTGGGCAAAAAAAGTGCAGAAAAGTAGAATTTAAAAATGGATGCCAGCTAAGGAAGGCAATTTGTAAACACTGCTGCTTTCTACACTCAAAATTTTCTGCAGCAGAAAATTTTCTGTCGGAATTTCTGCCAAGTGGGAACCAAGCATTAACTGTCGGGTTTGATTTTTACGGCTCGGCTTTGCTGCAATACCGTCAAACAAAATAAATAAAAAATTGTGAAAAATCAAATCAAAAATTTATTGCAATAAAATACAAAAAATCGCAATGTGTCAATTTCCGTAATCGTATCGGTCTAAATAAGCCCAAAATTTGACTGCTGGTGGCCCATCATATTATCACATTTATTCGCAATTATGCGGTTGTTGATAATGTCGAAACCCGTGATGTTTATACACAATCCACGTAGTCACTATCACCGTAATAACAGAAAAACCAGTAGCAACAGCTGCCGGGCCATTGACATCTCTGTCGAGCAGAAAACCGGATATAACGGGAGCCAACATTCGAGAAAGTGCCATAATGCTGTGGCCCAATCCCACAACGGTGCCGCAAAGTTCAGTTTTACTTCTGGCTACTAAAAGTTCAGTAATGACATTGCACAATGTGGAATTGCAGAATCCTAAAGGGATTAGAAACACGATTACTGTCCACAATTCCCGGGAAGCAGTCAGAGAGAAGAGAGTCACGCACAGGATTAAAGTACAGTAAAATAGAAGGGAATACATTCCGGTGTAAATCATTAAGGGGGCCACTAAAAAACTTGAGATGACCGTTATGACTGCTTGGTATGATAGGATGTATCCGGACGTTTTACTGCTGATTGAATATTTTTCGTTGAGAATGAGTACAAAATTCTCCCGGTACAATGAGATGGAAAAGGTGATGAGGAATCGCAGCAAGAACACATCCAACAGTTTGGTGTATTCCAGGGTCGTTATGAATGTAAAGAAACTGACATGATCTTGTTTTTTATTCGGATTGTGCCCGTGAGAGTATACATTTGGAATTTGATATTCAATAATAACTGAAATTTAATAAAAAAAAAAAAAAAAAAATTAAAAAAATAAAAAAAAAAAAAATTTGTTTGTCCATGTATCTCTATAGTTCATCTCGAATTGGTTGGGAGCGTTTTATAAATAGGCAGCAAATTGGTGGTGCGTGGTGAGTTGGCCTCTGAGTTGTCTTTTGCCTTAAAACAATCAAAGCTCCTTGTGTAGTAGTGTTACAAGGTGCAAAACAGTTATTGTTTCGCTATTGGCTGATGGGGTCATGTGATCCTGCTTTGGAATACACTGCTTAACCCATGAAACAAGAAAATGTCTAAATAACAGTCAAAAAAACATTAGAAATGTTGATTCAATATAAGAATGTCTTTTTTATCAACATTTTTATCAACATTTTTATCAACATTTTTTTCAACATTTTTTCAACATTTTTTCAACATTTTTTCAACATTTTTTCAACATTTTTTTCAACATTTTTTTCAACATTTTTTTCAACATTTTTTCAACATTTTTTCAACATCCAAACATAACAAGATGTTGATTTAACATTAAACGAATATTGCATATCAACAACCGATATTTCCACCGTTTGATTGTTGTATCAAAATGTTGATACAACATCCAATGAATGTTCATTAGATGTTGTATCAACATTTTGATACAACAATCCAATCAATGTTCATTAGATGTTGTATCAACATTTTGATACAACAATCCAACAGTAGAAATATCGGTAGTTGATATGCAACATTCGTTTAAATGTAAAATCAATATTTAATGTTGAAAAAATGTTGAATGTTGTTGTTGTGTTATATTGAATCAACATTTCCGATGTTTATAAAAAATATTTTCTGAATGTTGTTTAGACATGTTCTTGTTTCTTGGAATGTAATCCTGCTTCGGAATACACTGTTAAGTGAAAAAATCGCAGCCAATCCGAGATGCACCATAGAGATTTGCTGACAGGCCTTAGAAAGATCAGATATACTTGTGTCAATCAGGAAAAGAAATGCTGCTATAAAACATATGGAGAAAAAACCAATTTGAGTATCTGCCATGCGACCACCAATGAGTGGTCCAATGATGTAACCAATGTTTGAAATTGCTAAGAAATGGCTAAAAGCCACTAGACCATCATCCTTATTCATTACATCTGCAAAATAAGCTCGAACCAATGTCTGGCTATGCTTTACAACACCTAAAATAATAATTTTTAAAAAAAAAAAAAAAAAAAAAAAAAAAGATAAATACAACAAACTTAAGATTTTTACATTGATCTCAACTTACCAGCAATTATTCTTCCAATTATGAACAACGGAAGTGCATTTTTCAAACTAGAAAG
>JH431968.1:204692-233567 GCA_000239455.1 Strigamia maritima | reverse complement strand
TGTGCCTCTATAAAGACTGACGTGACCCGGATAGTGGCTCCATCTCCTGTTACTCCTCCGATTACTCGTTTGAATGATGCTCGGCTATCATTCGTTCGTTACGCTGCGCTACACTTCACTTCACTCAGCCGAGATTACATTTAACTGAAAACTCGGTCGATCCACGAATCTGAATGGACTTTGTTTTCCAAATACAGCTTCAATAAGCTGACGTTGTGGCGATAACGTAGCCATTTCCTGCGTCGAATTACAAGACATTTTAGGAGAGCAAGACGTAAGTTGTTTCAGGTTTTGAGGACAACACAATTCCACGATTCCGTCTTAAGTTAGACTAGTTCGTCGGAGTTTCAGACGAGTCAGTGGCAGTTTCGACAAATGCTTGACGGCATTCCGACTCACGCTACCACCTTCCATTTCCAAAACGTTCAAATGGTCTGCTACGATGCACATTTGAGCGCAAGCCTTTTCACCTATCGCCAGAGGGCGCGGAAGAGTTTTAGGGATCTCAGTCGCTGCGCAAATTTATTTGTTCATTATAGAAAAAAAATTATAAAAATTATAAAAATTATAAAAATTATAAAAAGTAAAAACGGAATAATTAAATGTTATGATAATTATACTTACTCGCATTTTAAAGCCGCACGTGTCGAGAAAGAAGGAGAAATTAAATGATGCGTAATCAGAGCGCATGTGCAAATGTTTCCTGTCAATCGGATCGAGCAAGCTATAAGGGAAGGGTAGCTTCCGGTCGACACGCAAATGGTCGACACAATTGATTGTTTTATTAAAATCTTGGGAACTTGAATTTTTTTTCGAATTTCTTCAGTCACAGTATGTAAAAGTGATCACATACTATGGCATGCAGCATTCAATTTTGCAGCAACTTTAGATTGTCCAATAATATTTTTTGGTAATATTTCATGATACTCTAATTTATTTGCATTCTTGTATTTTAGTCGAAATAATGGCTACGCAATTTCTACTCCTACCCACGAGGCCACGAGCAATACCGAGGTGATGGTATCGCGGGTCGAGGTCCTGCTTACGGCCTTGCATCAATCAGAGTTGATGGAAATGACGTTTTAGCTGTTTATAATGTAACCAAAGCTGCTAGGCGAATTGTGGCCGAGGAAGGAAGACCAGTACTTATTGAAGCGATGACATATCGGTAGTTACAGAAATTTTATAATACTCCTTTTTTTTTGCATTAAATAATTTTTTTTTAAATTTAAATGATAGAATTGGACATCATAGTACTGCGTATCGGTCGGTGGACGAAGTGCGGTATTGGGATGAAAAAGATCATCCCATCTCCCGTTTAAGGCGTTTTATGAAGAAACGAAATTTATGGGATGACGATAAAGAAAAGACGTGGAAGGATGAATCAAAAAAAACAAGTTAGGAGATTTGTTTTTTTTTTTTAAAAATTTTGATAATGTTTATTTACATGTTTTGATTAGAGCGGAGAAAACTTAAAAAACCGGCGCCTGAATTATTATTATGTACGGACGTTTATGATGAACTTACAGGAAGAATGATGAATGAAGAGACATGTATACAAAACATGCCGAGTGAAGAATTATGAAGAAATGAGTCTCATCGACGAGGAAAAATAGTAAAAAAAAAAAAAAAATACATTTTAGTTTTTTTTCTTGTATAAACGTGTAAAATAAATCAGGTACAAAATTAATAACTACAAATTTATTTAGATATTAATCTTTGCTAAATAGTCGTTCCAAGGCGAGCCGAGGTATAAATAATCATCAACTTCGTGAACCTCGCTTATAAAGTAGATGGAGCCATGCGTGAAGGGACCTTATAATTTCACCTTAGTGGTTAAGTTCGAGGATAAGGCCGCGTTTATGAGGGCCAAATTTGGCATAAGGGTACACATGTGTACTCTGAAACAAACAATATATTGTTACGTGACCCATGGGGATGAGTGAGCCAAGTAACAAGTTGATAAGTTAAGACTAACTTACGCCTGCAATTAATATAAACTAATTTATGCGCGCGATCAAGCGTTGAATTCGGATGAATCATGAGACAAGGTTTTAACTTAACAAAACATTATCTCTTTATTAAACATTAAGAGAAATACTAAAATAACAATAATTAAAATAATACATCGATTAACACTTAGCGAAACATTCGCTTACTTAAATCAAATACAAAAGCTAATACAATTACTAATGAAATGAATTAGTACACTTTGGTTTTGGTTGTTTGATAATAAATGCCTAATGCGAGTGATTGGAAGGCTGTCGGACTCTCAATGAGTCGATTTGCCCCCAACCGAAAGGAAAGGTGGTTAGTACACATGGTGTTAGTACACTTACATTATTTCATCAACAAATGATCTGGTCCAAGACCAGGCGATAACTTCTGCTCCTCGCTCAGATCTTTACCTCTTATACTCTAGCAAAATATTCTGATTGGTTGTGAATACTAATTAGTACTGACGTCATTGGCCTATGATGTGCTTCCGTGAGTTTGACTTGCTCACTGACATCATTGATGTCATCGGAGGTGCGGAGGTGGTTTTCGGCGTTTATAAAGCTACTAATTGTGAAAATACTACGGTGGCGCTAAAGATCCATCTAATATTGGATTCGGACTGATACTTTAGTCCTACGGTGCCATACCGTAACAATATTCTTTTTTGATGAGGAAAAAATTAATTTTATTCGTACTCGGTACCACAACTGATCCAAAATTACGCATGAAACCAAATTGGTTTTGACGAACAAAACCGTCGTTTGGAATATGTGAATTAATCGTGCAATTATTTTACAGAGTAACAATTGGTTTCCGATTATCTCCATCGGAGATTTATGACCAGGAACTCGGGTACCGCATTGGCTGACCCAGTAATTGCCTCTGGGATTTAATCGAATGTTATCAGGAACACCTGGGAAATTATCGATGAAAACTTCCAATTAATTTTTCTTCGGGCCTTTTAAATGAAATGAGGATTCGTTGGTTGAATATCGGTTGTTTCATGGTTTTCATAGTGATATTCACATTCCATAGTGATTTACTCATGATTATATATACGATAGATGTTATTGGGAGTATTACGATGCTGCTTATAGGAGCAAGATAATCACCGATGATATTCTAAAAGTTAAAACCCACGGCAAAATGAATACAAACAGGAAGACTGAAAAATTACAAAGGAAATGGCTATCGGAAGAAGAGCGCAGAACAGAACAAGTTGCTGATAGTGAATGGAAAAACCAATTGGATCGTTTGGAAGAATTGCAAATGCACAAAGTGAAAGCTATTGAAGAAGTTAACGGTTTACTTAAACTGTTTATTGAAAAACAAACACGAGAAGAGAATTAAGACTAAGAACAAAAGAAAATTTGCTTCAGACGCTTGAAAAACCCACTTGGCTCAGTTTGTGCACTCAGCGCGGGAGTTTTTTCCGGGAGATTGTCAAACATGCTCGGGATTTTCATCGGTGGATTGCTAGCGTCTGGTGGTGCTTGAAGCAGTTCGTTCAGATAATTATTGAAGTGATCTCTGGCCAGTTTATTGTCCTAACAAAATATAGATTTATTTATTTAAAGAGTTTTATTTTATTGTTTAATATTTATATATATATATTTTATTTAATCCTCAGAAGCCTATCCTATGGGACAATTGACGCGGGCAATAGTTCTGAATACAAATTTTTTTTCAAAAAATTTTTCAAAAAATCTGAAATTTTCTGGAGCTGTTCAAAAAGTGGTTTTACATACACTCAATTTATTTGGTAATTTTTCAGACTTATAAAAAAAAAAGTTATTGTAAAGAAAAAATATGAGCCCCTTAAAAATCTCAACTTAAAACGTTTGCTGTTTTCACTGCATTTTTTCTCTTTAGTGAGAGCGCTTTTAAAATACAACGCCACCTATACGCAAAGTAGAGAATAAACAAAGCAGTCGGCACATGTTCAGTTCACATTTCATATCAATTGCAATTAATTGCACTAATTGGAATTAAAATTAAGTTAATATACACAATTATTATATATAAATGATTAAACACCTTGCATGCTGTTCAAATGATCACATTTTGACCCAGTGTCTTGATTTTTACAATCGGTGACACCTAGCGTCAGTTGGTAAAACCATGGTAACCATGCTAACAGCACTAAAGCGCTTCAACTCGGAGTATATAAAACATGTCAAGTGACACCACTAATAGGTCTTTGCGTTGATCTCAAAATGTTAGGCGTCTGAGGGTTAAATTAATGAAATACTTGTTTTTCCGCCATGTCAAACATGTGCTTGATCATTACTTTGAGTTTGGTTCTGTATAGAAATAACTGATATTCTTTTACGTCCAATTGAGACCTATAGTAATCAGTAATCGTTTCTGAAATTTTGTTAAAAATGTTGAAAATATTAAGAATATCGAGAGAGAGAGTCGATTGTTTAAGTTAAAATTTACGTAAATTCTGAGTCATGTGGTTGGATAAGCGCCAAAGTCGTTTGTTTTTAACCAATAGAATTCGATCAAAGTCGTCTTTCAGATGACTCCTCAAGTCGGCTTTAGAATTGTAAATTTTATTACTTGTGATAAATTGTTAATTTATACGTACTGTTATTGACGTATGAAAGTTTCCGCCTGTATACGTGTACCATCTTTAAAAAAAAAAAAAAAAATATATTAAAAAAAAAAAATTTATGGGAAATGACTTTCATTTCTTTTTGATTACTTCCGGAATGCTTTCTTCCGATACTCGCACGTGTAGATCCTCGAGAAATTCTTCTTCTTCCTCCAATTCGTCATTAGTTGAGATAATTATTTCTTCATCGTCGAGATCGGCATCGGATGACGGTGATGATCCTAGAGATAATAAAGAGGGACTCTTCGAGAGGGGAGACCCAAGAACCATAGGAATTGCAGTAACCGGCAATTCTGCTGGTTTGAAAGTGTCATCAATTTCATCCGCAGGTTTGAAAGTATCACCAATTTCATCAGTAGGTTTGTCATCAGGAGGTATAGTTTCAAACGACATTTTATTCATGCGCAATACAATAATATACAGTTTTTTTTTATTTTTATAAAATATTGTTATTCACGGGCTTCTGGGGAAAATGGCTCGGTTTCTTGGCATTGTTTAGCTAATAAAGATTCAGCTGTTAAATAAACAACAGCTGCTGTACATTCTTCATCCTTCTCCATCCGTACCAAGATGGCGTCCTAACTCCGCCAGGTTTGCTGTCAGGTTGTCCACGTTACAACCCGACCATTAGCCATAATATGCAAATGAGCCATGAAGTTCAGAGCACTGAACCTCATTTACAATAACAAAGTAATAAAGAGAGAGAGAGAGTTTATCAAGACATAACACTGTTTATTCTAAGGACCGACTAAACAATGACTACAAATACCTGCATGGGTTTCACCCAAGAAAAAAATTTTGAAAAAATATTATTTTCTCCTTTTCAGAGGATTTATGTTAATATAAGCCTATAAGGTATGTTTTTTTAAAAAATAATATTTTTTTTAAAATTATTTTTGCTTTTTTAGATTTGAAACTAAGAAAAAATTAAAACGAAAAACCAACTAACATACTGTCACGGGCCAAATTACCATAATGCATATTTTCCTATGTTGTTTGTGATAAATGTGTTAATTTATATCTTGTAATTTGTTTTGTGACTTTCTTATCCTTTGTTTATTCCTGGCCAAAGTCATAGATGAGTGGCTTGGTTTTTTAGTTATGTGTTCCTCATCCTTCGGGGGAGAAAACTTCCAAGCCCAGCCTCCTTGTGGCCTCCCCTGGGTACTCCATTGCAGCACTTTGTTTTTCGGCTGCAGTGGTGCTAATGGGTCCTCTGGTTATCTATCTATCCTTCTATTTTTGCTCTTCTTTCCCTTCTGTGGCTTTTGTCTGTGTTTTTGACCAGTTCTTTGATACCTAATGTAAGACTGCATTCCATTCTGCAATAGAATGTATGAACGTAGTGTTTATCGATGGTCAAGTGTGTTTGTGTCAGATTTATATTGGTTAGATTTAGTATGTCAATTTCAGTAAGTCAGTTTCAGTATGTCAGATTAAAAGACGTGTATGGCCTAAGTCGCCGCTTGCGTCTATAAACTCAATTCTATCTATCTATCCTCATCCTTCCCCCTTCTCAGGTGTTAGTTAATCAGTTAGGTCTATTACTCTACTTTCTGAGTTATGCATACCAATTAGTTCCTGGTTGTGCTGTCATGATCTGATTGGTTTCTCCCTTTTTGGACAACCAATCACAGCATTTTGATGTTTTCTCAGGAGCAGTCTTTACTGAGGAGCAACACTACAACTTTAGACCTCAACCCTAACACATCAGGCTTTAATAAGCTATCATCAGAGGTGTTGTTTGTCAACCCTTTCAACCTTTGTGAATGTCATTAACTTGGGATTTTCATGCATTCTTGTGTAAGCCTATCTTGTTATCCTTTATGCATTTTATGGTTTTGGTAGGCATTGTTCCCTGACTAGGTGGGGGAGAAAACTTTCAAGCCCAGCCTCCTCGTGGCCTCCCCTGGGCACTCCACTGTGTCACTTTGTTTTTCCGCTGCAGTGGTGCTAATGGGTCCTCTGGTTATCTATCTCCTTCTTCTTTCTTCTCTTTATTGCTCCTCCCGCTTGCCTCTATAAACTTAATTCTATCTATCTATCTATCTATTATTGCTCTTCTTTCTCTTCTGTCTTTTGTTATTAATAGCTATCAGTTGTGTGGACGGTTTTTGGTTGGTAGAGTACGCCTGGATCGGTACGCCCGAATTAGTAAGCCTGGATTAGTATGCCCGGCCGGCCAAAGACACAGGCCCGGTACGGCGGGTTGAAACGACGGGGTTAGTACGCTAAGGTTGAAACCACGGGGTTGGTACGCCGGGATTGGTATGCTGGGATAAGTCAGTTGTCAGAAGTCAGCTGTAAGAAGTTGGTAGTGGGAAGTCGATGGTAGGAAGTTGGTAGTCGTAGGAAATCGGTAGTAGTAGGAAGTCGGTAGTAGTAGGAAGTCGGTAGTAGTAGGAAGTCGGTAGTAGTAGGAAGTCGGTAGTAGTAGGAAGTCGGTAGTAGTAGGAAGTCGGTAGTAGTAGGAAGTCGGTAGTAGTAGGAAGTCAGTTATTTGGACAGATTTGGTCGGTAGTACGCCCGGATCGGTACGCCCTGGATTAGTATGCCCGGGTTAGTATGCCTGGATCAGTATGCCTGGCCAGCCGAATTAGCCGAGCCGGCTGGATACACCAGAATCAGTACGCCGGGGTTAGAACGCTGGGGTTGAAACGACGGGGTTGATACGACGGGGTTGGTACGCCGGGGTTGGTACACTGGGGTACGCTGGGATTTGTCGTGCGAAGGAGTCAGTTTAATGCCAGTGTCGATATGTCCGTTTCAGTTTGTATAAACTTTTTTCTTATTTTGTCTTGATTTAATATATTGGTTTCATTTTGTCAGAGTCAGTATGTCTGTGTCATTGTGTCAGTTTGGATATGTCAGTTTTGGTGTGTCAGTTTTCTTTTGTCAGATATAGCATGTTGGTTTTGTTTTGTCGGATTTAGTATGTCAAGTTTCATATTGTCAGTTTTCATGTCAGATTCTCTTTTGTCAGATTTTAGACGTGTATGGCCTGAGTCGCCGCTTGCGTCTATAAACCTAATTCTCTCTCTCTCTCTCCCTGACCAGGTAAGGAAAGAGAACCAGCTGACTTCATTTATTTCCTTTAACACACCTGAGAACATAGTAATGTCTAGTCAAGGTCAACCAGCCAAATAGTGTGGCAGCCATCTTGTCCACTATTGGGCCTACTCTAGGATTTGGCCCCTCTGGCTCTTGTCTAGTGAGTTTTTTATATTTTTTATTTACAACTAAGGCAATCCTGAAATAAATTGTATAACTCATAGGGTGTGGCGCATCTAGAACTCCACCGTTGTTCGAAATGCATTTCAGGGCCACACTCGATCAGGGGCTCTCCCACTCTAATGGCTACGCGTCCTTTAAACGCGTAGATAACATCGAATAGTTAGCCGGGTTGTTATAATACCTTCTGCTAAAATTAACAAAAACATTACTGAAAACACAACAAAATAGAAATCTGTACAATTGCTATGAATTTCTATCACCAAGCAGCAATAAATAAATCATTGCTTTAACAGAAATCTTAGTTTCAGTGAAATACCATTTAACTACTTTTATAAAGCCAGTGGATTTCATTAAAAACCAACATGAAATCAAAAATCACCGTTTCAACTAAATCCCATGACAGCCTGGATAACAGTGCTGTTATTTAATATCTAAAAACAGGTCCTTTCATAAGCTGTGGTCAATATGGATGATAAATGAATAATAAAATGTTAATTTTAAATGTTATACTTGATTATTTTTAGAAAATTCTTTTTAAAAACAATTCCATTATTTGTTTTCTAAATAAATATTACATTTCAAGTCCTTCAAATTTCTCTATAACCGTTTTTAAAATTTGAGATTTGTTTGACAATTTATTATTGAATACGCCGATCCTTGGGAGCTTCCGTACAAACCACGCGTATTTCACCATGCGGCCGAAACATTCGATCGCAATTTAAACTACTTTTTGACAACTTCTTAAAAAAATAAATATACCGGTTTTAATAAAACAAATAAAATTAAACAATGTAAACGACAATTTTTTGATTTTGTTTTTGTCGTGGTCGCCAATGCCGTAAAATGTTGTTTTTGAAGGAAAATAAATCGTTTTAAGGAATAATATGATAATGGAATAATGTTCTAGATAGATATGATATATACTATCAAACAAAATTAACGTAATAAAAAAAAAAAAAAAAATCCATTTATTTATATACGCCTACATTTTTTTTTTCTTTTGGCTATACGAATAAATCAAGGAAGACCGTTCTGGCAGTAGCAAACCAAACAAATACATTATACAAACAAAAAAAAAAATAATAATAATAATAATAATAAAGAAAATAAATAGAGATGTAGTAGCTGCATCTATCAGCAAATCACTTGCAAACCTGTAGAAAAAACTTGTATACAAAACCGAATATTAAAAAACGAACAATACAATTAATTATGACTAGTAATGCGCATCTAGAGTATCAAACTTCCCTCAAAATATATCATCAATAGAGAATTATTTTTTGTCATTAATTTTTTAAATTTCCAAAATGGATTCTAAGCAAATCGAAGTAAATATGAGTAAATGTAAATTCCAAGAGCTGCTTGAATGCCATTTTCATTTGCACATATATATATATATACTGGACGGCCGATAATTCTAATCTTATTCTAAACTTTAAATATTTATATGGCTTCTGAGCAATATTTTTCTTCGGAAATTTTAATGGCACCAAATACAGTGTTCCAGGTCAGCTTTTATTTTATTTATTGTTCAGTTAAAATGCTTCTACTGAATTTTCCATCTTATAAAAAAAAAAATTCATTAAAATTTATTTTTCAAAATGTAAATAAATAACATTGCATTTTTGCACATGAAACATATATTTATGTTTATGCACAAAAAAAAACCATAATTTTGACCTTTTTGGTCATTATTATTTTAAAAAGGTCAATTTTTCTAAGAAAAAGCGTATTTTTCAAATATTCGCTCTATTGGCCAAAATATCAACTATTCATCACGTTTCACATTATATCATCAGTGTGGATAAGTTGATAATCCAGAAAGATCTAGCTTCTATTCATTCATTCTTTGTATATTTGTTGAGATTGAGAAGTGCTAAGGACTGAAGTCATATCACACGCAGTTCGCTAAAATTTTGAGTAATGAGCTCATCGTCCCGAGTTGAAATCTTAACAATTGGAAAGAAGGGGAGATGGCACTTGATCACAAGCGTACCACATTCCAATGAGTTAAATACTGCCAGATCTGGAACACTGTAGAAAACCTCATATTTATAAGTTAGAATATATCTGCAATCTTTTAAAAAGTTAATCTAATGTCATCAGAGGAGTTTTGCTGGATGCATAAAATTGATAAGAAAAAAATATTTTTCCATCCAAATTTCATAGCATAGTTAATACAATTAAAAATAGTCTTCGCTGGTATATAAACTTTTCTTCTTCTAAAAAAAATGGTTTACAAAATAAAATTAGCGTCCCTTCCCAATTTTTCTTTACAATTATTTACTGAATCCAACTCTTATCATTCATTACCTCCACTTTTGTCTTTAAATGCGTGCGAGTCATGTTCATCGAAAAACACCCGTGTGATAACAATATCTCCCGTCGACAAAGTCTGACAACTTGCGTCCAACATGAGCTTCTTGGACTCCTCACTCATGGAGCCCAAAGAAGACACCGATACGTTTTCACTGGTAAGATCGGTCCCTTTGCCGCCGGGAGAAATGCCGGCATCGCGATGACAGTTGCAGCGACAGCACATCCCATTGTTGGACACTCCGAGCAAGGTTTCGATGCATCCGTTGGCGAAATATTCGTCTACGTACTGCCAGTTTCCGAAGTTGGCGGGCGACATCACTTGACCCGAATGATGAAACGGCGAATCAGGCGACGCTTTACCGCCGCTTTCCTCGATCGAATCCACATCGTCCTCTTCCTCTTCGTATTCGTCATTCAACTCTTCATTGTCGGCGCCATTTTCCGGGGATGTTTCAGAATCGCCGGCTGATTGCACGCTGCCGCCTTCTTCCGAGTTTTTGCTGCCTTGCAGGCGCTCTAATTTCCGCGCGACTTTGTATGAGCCTTCCAGTTTTTCTCGTTCCTCGTCCGAGAGTTCCAAGTATCTGAATTTAAAAATAAAAAATAAAAAATAAAAAATAAAAAATAAAAAATAAAATACAAATAAATTTGTATACCTGAGCCGAGTACCAGTATTTTAATTTGTTTATTAATTGGTAAAAGCCGTAAAGTCTAAAGGCTCGTTTACAATGTTGCAAATTTTCGCGTGCGAATTGCTCGCATTCAAAAATTCACGCGCAAACATGACGTCATTGATGCCGTCATTCTATGCTGGCTTCTCATTGACCAACGCGCGTAAAGTTCAGAAGTAAATGCGAAAAAGGAAACTTGAAGTCTACTCTGAAATTTCGCGCGCAAATGGTTGCTACGTGAAATTTTGCAATTTTGCGTGCAAATTGTTGCGTTCGCTTCATTTCGAACGCAATAACGCGACATTGTAAACAAGCCTTAACTCTCAGAAGCCTATCGTATGGGACAATTGACACAGGCAATAGTTCTAAATACAAATTTTTTTCAAGAAATTTTCTGCAGCTGTTCAAAAAGTGGTTTTATTTGGTAATTTTCAGACTTATAAAAAAAAGTTATTGTAAAGAGAAAATATGAGCCCCTTAAAATCTCAGCTTAAAACGTTTGCTGCTTTCACTGCATTTTTTCTCTTTAGTGAGAGCGCTTTTAAAATACAACGCCACCTATATGCAAAGTAGAGAATAAACAAAGCAGTCGGCACATGTACAGTTCACATTTCTTATCAATTGCAATTAAACGCACTAATTGGAATTAAAATTAAGTTAATATACACAATTATTATAAATAAATGATTAAACACCTTGCACGCTGTTCAAATGATCACATTTTGACCGCGTGTCTTGATTTTTACAATCGGTGACACCTAGCGTCAGTTGGTAAAACCATGGTAACCATGGTAACAGCACTAAAGCGCTTCAACTCGGAGTATATAAAACATGTCAATTGACACCACTAATAGGTTTTTGCGTTGACCCAAAATGTTAGGCGTCTGAGGGTTAGGGGTCAGTGCACACCATTCCGTAACGTAAAGCAAGATGGCTGCGCAACGGGTTTAAAATCACAGACGTAACTTAGGTTCCTACGTCAAAATTGAATTTGAAGTAGGATTAACGTAACTTAAGAAATTATGGCAACCAATGAGAAGACAGCTGCTTCTGGCATAAATAAATGAGAAATTGTGATTGGTAGGTGATTGATTACTGTCTACAAACAGTGTGAACAAAACCATACGTTACTTTCCTTAAGTTACGTTAAATTTTTGTAAGTTATGCTAAGCTCAATGTGAACTAAGCATAAAGTGTAAAAATTTCTTTTACCTGAGCAAACGTATTTCGCGGTTACTGAGCACAATTTGTTTGGTAGTAGCCATTGCGAGTTTGGCTTTTAGATCGGCTACTTCCGTGTCGATTTTTCTCGTTCTTTTTTTCTGCTTCACTTCATCTACGTTGATATATGTTGAGATTTGTTCATGGCATAGCTCATGGAAAAGTGGCATAAAAGCAGGCAAAAGCAACCTAAACATAAACAACAAAAAAATTAATTAACTATACAGTAAAAGAAATTGTCTGACAACAAGAAATAAGTTGAATATATCTGCGAATATAGTATATATATCTGTGAAGTGTGAATATACAGGGTGGTCCAAAAAGTGAGGACACGGATAGGGCCCCAGGAAAACAAAAAAATTTTGTTCAGTTTGGGTCCATTTTTTAGCTCTAAAATGCAAAAGAAATTCTGAGGAGGGAGGGCGGCCCCCAAAAATTTTTTTTGCAGTTTATTAGGGCCCAACGGGCTGAACATGATGGCTTTCGGGCCGTTTCGCCTCCCCTGGTTGAAAATTGAACTGTCTGGATCCGCCACTGATTATTTTACAATGTACGAGATGGTCTCACTTTTTTGGACCACCCTGTATATTACATTGCATGATTCTTCTATTTAATTATTAATTGCAGACACATTAATCACTTTTTAGACATTCTCAGTACGGTAGCACAAAGTTTTTTGAATAGTTTTTTGACTGTTTTGACTGTTTTTGACTGGTTTTTTGCTCAGTAAAATGCCTAAAAACTTTTTATGCTACCAAACTGAAAATGTCTAAAAAGTTTTATTTTATGCTACCAAACTGAAAATGTCTAAAACGTTATTTGCTACTGAAAATGTCTAAAAAAAACAGATGCAGAAATGCACTTTCTGAGAATTATAGATGCACAAATGCAAAATTTAACAATTATAAGTGCACAAATGCACGTTTTAGACAATTTCATATGCATGAATGCATATTGTGAACAATTTCATTTGCATAAATGCATGTTTTATGCAAAAAGATGGACATTTAAAAGCTAAATTTAATTTTTTTTTACTATACTAACACTTTTATATACAATTTATGAATCTTTCTAAGCAATTTAAACACAAGCTTTTTCTGATGCCTAATAGGTAATTATTCGTATGCAAAAAATTGATTTTTAAATTAAAAACTGCAGCTTCATTTACAAATGCACTTTTATGAATTTTTGTATGCAGCAATGTTTTTTTTTTTAGCATTCACATACACATCCATGCATCTTTCAAACCCTAAAATAAACAGTGAAATATTTTTTTAAATATAAAAAATATCAAATATTACAAATTAAATAATTTACTCAGCGGTGTTTTTATATAAGTGATTCTAAACAGTAAAAAAAAAAAATATTAAAAAATAAAAATAAATTAAAGTGCACCCGTTCATGGCCTCATAGACTGTTGGCAAAAGCGCCAGCACGTCGTACGACGCATACACAATCATTTCTTCGGTCAATGGTCTACGACTCCAGAATTTTTGATCGCGCCGATAAACCTTCTTCATCTGATCTTTCTTAGGATTAACAGGCCCGCCGTACATTTTACATAAAGTATTCAGGGATATATTTTTCACTTTATAAACCGGTTTTCCAGTTTGTTGCAATTGTATAATAGCGTGAGCAGCCTGTAAACATAAAAAAAACATTAGTTAATAATGCATTTTAATTCATGCGCATGCTGTGTCGAAAATACTCACTTGAGTATCAAATACATTTTTTAATGTAACGCCAAACTGGTGGTACAATGCACCACTATCATTTCGGCAATCATGAACAAGCTGCATGTGAAATAAAAAAAATAATTAAATATTGTTATTAAATTTGCAATTTGCAGAATTATTTTTTTTTTTTTTTTTAAAAAAAAAAAATTTTGTAAACTGATAATTATTGTTGAAATATTTATTTTTTTTTAAAAAAATGACTGAAACTTAAAATCTTAAAAATTTTGCAAAATTGTGTAAATTTAAAAAAAAAAATTAAAGTTACTAATTCATACATAATCTATCTAGAAATCTTACAGCCATTTCCTTTAAATTTTTACAAATTATCTGTGAAATCTCAAGATTGGTTAAGAATTTTGATAGAAACCTTGAAATCATTGAAAAATTTTCAAAATTTTTTCCTCAAAAAATTCTTTCGAACTTCGACAAAATATTTTGAGAACATCCTCCAGATCTTTTCATAAAAATGTTTGAATAAATTCCCACTACACCAACAAACCCCTCAAACCAAACAAACTACCCACGAATCAAGAAAATGTCTAAACAACATTAAAAAAAAAAAAAACATTCGAAATGTTGATTCAATATTAGAACATCATTTTTTATCAACATTTTTTTTTAACATTCAAAACATAACAAGATGTTGATTTAACATGAAACGAGCCAATGTTGAATCAACATTTTTCAACGTTGATAATTTTTTTGAATGTTGTCTTCATAGACAACACCCGTTGGACGTTAAATCATGTTTGAATATTGAAAAAATGTTGCTAAAAAATGACATTCTAACATTGAATCAACATTTCTGATGTTTACAAAAAATATTTTCCGAACGTTGTTTAGACTCGTTCTTACTTCGCGGGTACAACCATTCCTTTCCGCCGAACACGGCGTGTATGGCCCGAGTTGCCGCTTGCGTCTACAAACAAAATTCTCTCTCTTCACGCCTAAGTCGCCGCTTGCGTCTATAAACTCAATTCTATCTATCTATCTATCTCTTTCTCTCCACCTAATTATACCTTAACAACCGCTTCCGACTCCAAAATACTCTGCAATCCTCCTTCGGTAATCAATTCTGAATTGGACACAATATCAAACAAGTAAACCTGTCCCTCATAAGTGCCCACTTGAAGCAGCGTCATAGGCCCACTCGGGCCCAAATTCACCCCTTCGCCGTCGAGCGAGATAATAGCCGGACTTGAAGTCATCAACTGCTTGACAATCATGGCACTCTCCTTGTTCTTCGTAACCACCCGCACCGACTTCAAAATCCTCAACTGGTTCAACTCCGGATACGCGTCGGTCTCTATCATGGGCACCTGTATCCGATTCTGCTCCATCGCCGTATTATCCGCCACGGCTTTCAGAACATGCGACATAACCCGCTGCTTAATCGACAAATTGGTCAGCGGCGTGCTCCGCGCCAGGCTCTCGTTGCCGCCCGGCGACAACGACGCCTGCACCGGCGCCGAGCGCGGCGAGGCCGGCGCGGACACTTGTGTCGTGATCAACGTCACCATATTCGACTGGACCAGAAATGTATTAGAATGCATTCTTAAGAAAGTAGCCACATCTTGCGGACACTTGACCAACTTCTGCCAGACCTCTCTGGACATCTGCGTGCTCAAATGGCCGAAGAGATGGTCCACCGTCATGGGCCCCTTGACCTGTATCAAATTGGTGAAGAGATTGAGCAACTCGTTCATCAGTTGTGGATCTACGGTTTCGTATTCGGGCGCTCCGGGAGAGCTTATCTGGCCGCTACTCTGCAGCGCTTCGAGGTTCTTCCGCAAGAGGACGTGTTCGTCCTTGACGACGAACACTTCGGGGAACTTTTGGAGAAAATCGCGAAATTCGCGCACGTGCTGGCCCGATATGTGTCGCACTTCGGGCGTGGCTTGCGAGCGATGCCCGAGTAAACTCTTGATTGGCACCTCGGCGACTCCGTACATCGCGAGTTTATCGCGAAAATACTCGACGGCTTCCTCGCTGTAGTCGCGGCGCCCGCTCGCCTGCTTGCCGCCGCTCGAGTTGCTCATGCCGTTCGAGTAGCTGGTGAGCGTGACGTGGTCGCCGTCGATGGTGAATAGCGACGGGTACTGAGAGAGGAATTTGCGGAGCCCTGCCTGGCTGCCGCCCGCAATTTGGCGCATTTCTTTCGTGAAACCTTTAGTGCCGAACTGGCAGCTGAGATCGTGGAGGGTCCGTGGTTGACCCTTGTCCATCAGTCGGTCGAAGAAGAAGAGCAACGTCATGTTGCGGATTTCGTCGTAGTCTTGGCCGTTCATGTTGAGGTTGATCGGTGGGCGGGGGTTACGATGGGGGGTTGGTTTGGCACATTGTTCGTTCGTTCGCGGGTTGATTCGCCTATGTCGAGGCGTCAAGGCACGGAGAGGAAGGAACGGATGAACTTCGGTCCGCCATGTTGAATTCCTGAGCTCGCGTGACCGGTTTTCGTTGGATTGGATCGGGTTGTATCTAGAAATTCGTGGTGGGGATAATGTAGTTATTTCTAGATTTGGGATGAGATGGTTGGGTTTTTTGTTTTTTAAATAGGGTTTTTTTTTATGGGGTTTTTTTGTGGGGGTAAATTATTTTTTTTATGTGTTTTTGAATTGGTGAGAGATCAGCCATTTTCGTGATTGTTGTTAAGGCGCGGAATTTAAAATTTATTATGTTCTGTTATTATTTTTATTTTTAATTAAATTTTCAATTTTAAAGTGAAGAGGCCGGATATTTATGCATTACGTATAAAATATGCACTAACAATTCAAATTAATGCAATAAAATAACTAACTATGCACTAAAAATTGTAATTAATGCAAAAAAATAACTAAATATGCAAAATAAAAAATTTTGTCATGTTAAATCATGTGGTGCAATGACATATTAACGACATTTTCAAGAAATTTCTAAAAATTCGGCCGATTTTTTCAAATTTAAATTTTTGGAGAAAAAATAAGTAAATTAAATTGTTTTTTTTTTTTTTTTTTTTTTACAGTAAATTTTGAACAAATTCTTGCATTTTAGGTTTTTTTGAATAGGTTATAATCCAAATCAAGAGTATTATGCATGTATTTTTCGGCGAATTTTGCAAAATAGAAAAATAATATTTTTCATTAAAAACTTCAATACCTACTTAATACGTGCCATTACTTTGAAAATTATAATAAAAATAAAAAAAACACATTTTCCAAAAATCCACTGTACATCTAAGAAATTACCACAAACAAAATAAGGGCACGGCCCAAATTTGCGTGGCTCAAATTTGCGCCATTATTAAAAACGTCCCTAATTTGCGCTGATTTTATTTTATTTTATTTCATTTAATTTTTTCTTAAAAAAATTAATTTAAACGGATTAAGCACCGTCCCTAATCCGCGCCGTCCCTATTCCGCGCCAAAAAAATTTAGACTGGTCACCGTACAATTCTTGGTGTCCGGCCTACTGAATGTCATAATGCACATCAAAATGGTCGTCCCATCAAGTTGAGTAACTTTATACACTAATAAACCAAATATTGACTCGACATTACCCATATTTCTTTTCTGATATCCCGAGTGAGCAGCCACTTGCGGGTGGAACTCTGGGTCAAGCTTTGGACAAAACAGCAAAACCTCATGCCAATCGAAAATCCGAAAAACATACACGGAATTCAATGAGGTCGGATTGGCATCTGGAGCCCGAATCATTACGATTGGCATTCGCGGCTGCTAAGGCCGGATTGATTTTGGTTCTTATTAATCCAGCTTATCAACCCCGGGAGTTGGAATATTGCCTGAATAAAGTAGGAGTTCGTGCACTTGTGGCAGCAGAATCTTTTAAAACTCAAGATTATTACAAGATATTGACAGCAGTTGTCCAGTCTTTACCAGACAGCAGAGCCGGACACATCAAACACCGATTGGAGAATTTTACACATGTGATAATGATATCAGAAAAGAAATATGGGTAATGCGAGTCAATATTTGGTTTATTCGTGTAAAAGTTGCTCAGCTTGATGAGACGACCATTTTGATGTGCATCATGACATACAGTAGGCCGGACACCAAGAATTGTACGGTGACCAGTCTAAACTTTTTTGGCGCGGAATTGGGACGGCGCAAATTTGGGCGCAAATTAGGGACGGCGCAAAATAGGGACGCGCGGAAAAGGAAAGCGGAAAATAGGGTCGCGCAGAATAGGGACGCGCGAAAAAGGGACGCGCAAATTTGGGCGGCGCAAAATAGGACACAGCCCCAAAATAATAATAATCATCATTAATCGAAAATCGAAAATTCATAACAAATAAACACCAAACCATCAGAAGACAAAAAATAAAACCAAAAAAAACCTCCAAAAAAAGACCAAATTTCAATTTTCCAAAAAAAAAAAAAAATACAAATATTTTTATTCAACATGACAATCCCCAACGGCCCCTAACAATCCCTCAAATAACTCGCTTGCTTAGGTCGAATCAGAATCTTAACTCAACAACTGCTTCCCCTTAAAACTCGCCAACGAAATCTGCTGCTTCCAAACCACCATAAAATACTCATCCGGACAAAACGGCAAGCAGAGAAGGTGACTTTTGTGATTGCAATAATCGTTTATTATAAGATTTAAGAGTTTTTTGGTATTGTGACTTGGTGTTAAGGCATTCGAGATCCCCGGCTGCAGAATGGGCCAACTGGAAGCAGTAACCGAGAGGTCCGGTAAATCAGGCACCACTAGACATTGTGTTTATGCTTAAGTTTCGCTGCGCAGCAGAAAGGGCGGAGAACGTGTGATGCAAGTGTTAGCATTATTGTTATTGATAGTAGGTAGTCACCTAGAACAGGGAATCCAGCACCGGTGGTCAAAAATTGACAAGTCAACAAATAATAGTCGGTATAGGAAACTGAAGCAAATATATGGCCACGAGGAATATTTATTTGACAACACCAGGACGATCAATCAGAGAAGATGTTGGGCACAGTTAAGATGTGGAACCTTGGAACGTGCTACACGAGTGTGGATGCCCCCAATGCAGCGGCGATGTCGGTTGTGCAAGGATTTTGAGGAAACTATGTTGCATATTTTTTCATGCCGCGAGAGAGAAAGAGAGAATTGAGTTTATAGACGCAAGCGGCGACTTAGGCCATACACATCTTTTATATGACATAATAGGGGTATTCAGAAACAGAGCATGAGTGTGCAAGTGTGAGACTGTGAAAATGTGAAACTCACACTGCGCATGCTCAGTGCGCAAAGTTTCTGAAACACCCAAAATGCAAGATTGCGCAAGTGTGTGTGTGTGTGTGTGAAACTCACACTGCGCATGCTCAGTGCCCAAAACAGGCTGGAAAGACGATTATATTCTCCAAAGTTTTCTCAAATTGTGTATAGTTAAAAATGGTACCAAAGTTGAAAATGGTACCAAAGTTGAAAATGGTACCAAAGTTGAAAATGGTACCAAAGTTGAAAATGGTACCAAAGTTGAAAATGGTACCAAAGTTGAAAATGGTACCAAAGTTGAAAATGGTACCAAAGTTGAAAATGGTACCAAAGTTGAAAATGGTACCAAAGTTGAAAATGGTACCAAAGTTGAAAATGGTACCAAAGTTGAAAATGGTATCAAAGTTGAAAATGGTACCAACCTTAAAAATGGTACCATATATCTAAGACTAAAATTAAATACCAAAATTAAAAATATTACCACTTGCCTAGTACTAAAATTATGGTACCAAAGTTATAAAAATGATATCACATGCTTAGTACTGAAATAATGAGACGCCATATTGATCCAGGTAACACTAAAACCCAGAACTGTTGGTACCATATAATTTTAGTACTAGGCAAGTGGTACCATAATTTTAGTTTAAGGAATTTGCAATCACACGTGAAACGCACTATGCGCACCTCTTGAGGTGTGAGTGTGAGTCGCCCGTGTGAGTCACATAAAATAACATGAAACCTATGAGGCTTCCAGTGCGCATGTGTGAAATCACATTTTCACACTTACGCATTTGCGCACTTATGCGACAGTTTCTGAATACCCCTACTGAATCTGACATACTAAAACTGACATACTAAATCCAACCTATAATAAATCTAACACAAACATATTTGATCATTGATAACCACTACATTCGTACATTCCTTGCAGAATGAAATGCAGCATTACATTATCAAAAAATTGATCACAAAAACAAAGACAAAAGCCACAGAAGAGAAAGAAGAGCAAAAAAAAAAAATTAGATAACCAGAGGACCCATTAGCACCTCACCATTGCAGCGGGAAAACAAAGTGCCACAGTGGATAGATAGATAGAATTGAGTTTATAGACGCAAGCGGCGACTTAGGCCATACACGTCTTTTAATCTGACCTGTTCACTTGAAATGATATTTGTGAAAACTATGTTTGACATGACTTGAGCCTCCCTTGGATAGACACCCGTGGGCCACAACCGTACTTGTGGCAATATTGTGGTACGGCTTGACCACAATATTGCCACAAGTACGGTTGTGGCCCACCGGTATGGCTTGACTGACTTCCCGCCGCCCATGTCCCGTGTGGGGACTCTATTGTATTTTCCTTCCTGTGACTATGGGTGGGCGCGCTTCGAGAACTGCCTGCCTGACTCACTTGCCAGCTTCTGGCCGCTCTAGGGTCAACCGTGGACTGGCTTATGTTTCGTGCTGTGCAAAAAACACTGTTTTTCCCTTCTTCAACTGCTCGCTCACTGTCATTCAGACTTGGTCCCGCTCAGCCTATGTGCTGAGGGAACCCGCTTCTTCACCCATTGCCAAGGGCAATGGTCTTATTTAATACCAGATTGATTACAGATTAGTGACGGCGACTAGTGGAGTAGCGACACTCCCTCGGACCAGATGCAACCGTAGGAACACGGAAAACTTAGGAATGGCGCGTAAAACCATAAGTACCCATTTTGTTTACCTGTTGTGAGTGGCCCCCTTTTGCCTTAGGCACGCGCCACTCACCCTTTTGTTATGGTCAGGCTGACCTTAGTCTCGTGTTATGGCTAGGGCTAAGAGCTGTGCGGCTCTTATTTTGTATTTGCCTTCTTATTTATATAATGTTGGGTTTAAAAGTAGTGTAGTATATAAAGTAGTGTTATGTTTTGAGAATTACTGTTTCCTTTTATTTTACTTGTGCATGAGAACGAAGTCATTGCCCAGTGGGTGGCTGATTAGCCTACCCAGTTGTTGAGTTGGTTGGACGCCATCTTGGTTAAGTTGGCTCCATGGCAACATGTTGCTGCATTGTTTTAGACCGTGACAACATGCGCATACCCTAACAATTCTAACCCACTACCAATTCCGCCTGGAAAAACTCGCTTACAAATAGATAGATAGAATTGAGTTTACAGACGCAAGCGGCAACTTAGGCCATACACGTCTTTTAATCTGACATACTAAATCTGACCAATATAAATCTGACACAGACAAACACATTTGACCATTGATAAACACTACATTCGTACATTCCATTGCAGAATGGAATGTAGCATTACATTGTCAAAAAATGGTCAAACACAAAGACAAAAGCCACAGAAGAGAAAGAGGAGCAAAAATAGAAGATAAGATAGATAACCAGAGGACCCATTAGCACCAGTGCAGCGGAAAAAGAAAGTGCCACAGCGGAGTGCCCAGGGGAAGCCACGAGGAGGCTGGGCTTAGAAGTTTTCTCCCCCTCATGCCGCGCGATGAAAGATTTTAAGCGATCACGCGGCTTAACCCCGGTTAATGAGATTGACACGGAGGAAAGACCGATTCTTCTGCTCACTGGACCGATCGATGTTGGAGTTTGTGAACAAGGGAACGCAAGTCGAAATTGGACAGTAGTATACGATTTATTTTATTGTTGTGGATTGTTTGCCTCTATTTAATTGCTAAATGATGTAGAACCCTCAATTTCAAAATGTTAAATATACATACACGAAATAAATACAAATAAATAATAAATAATAATATTGGCCGGTTGTCGAAAGCATGTGTTATAACTAAGAATATTGGTATGACATTTATTTTTTATTTTGTATTTTTGATTTGTAAACTCACCCTTCCTTCCAAGGCACACAGGGGATAGGCAAGAAATAAAATTATCATACATCATACTGAAAAAATAAAACTAATGAGCATGAATAATTGATATTGCATTTGAAATGCCAAAAATAATTCATCAAATTATTTTAAGAAATTTTTTTTTTTCTTTGTGGAAATGAGAAATTTATTTCCTTAAAAAACTGAAATAAAAGGAAGAATTAAATGCTCATTTTATGCTGTTAGGCTACGCTCAAAGAAGAGCGTGTAATGAGGGACAAACCTGGCGTTAAAATTGTTTTTTTTTCTCCCCGACCCCTCGCATCACAACAAAAGCCCGAATTCGTCCGTTCATCAGAAATTTTCGAATTTATGAGCAAGAATTAGATGCCCATATTTTAATGCATTCAAAAAAACACCGAAATAATATAATTCTCATGTACAGCGCTTCAGTCATTAAAATCATGACAAAGACCCGACGAAACTATAAAATAAAAATAATAATTTATTTTTAAAATAAAGAAACTAATGTACTAATTTTTATTTTTTTTTTTTTAAAAAACTATTGTAATATTTTAATAATAATAGAAGAAAATAATGACATCACTATTGAGTCAAGCTGAATAAATAGAGTTTCGCCTTTTTGACGTTGGACGTCAGTGCAGCTAGGGCGGTGATCTGTGGGATTGATCTTACTTTCCCATCATAAATTAGCCGAAGGTAAGAATTAAATATTTTCATTTTCAATTGTAATACACAGGAAAACACGAGTCCCTTTTTCCCATTTTCCCACTGACACGATACCATGTCCGATAAGGTCACCAGATGTGAGTAAATAAACATTTCCGGGTATTTTAATACTATATTATCGACGTGTTCGTAAATGGCTTCTCTGCTCGACTTGACCAATATGTTTGCTTACACACGACGAATTGGTCGTTAAAAACCCTTAATTTATGTATCGAGATCATCGCACATATCTAGCGATACATAAACCAACACATGCAATCATTTAGCTGCTTTTACGAACAAATTGCTCTTTAGATCGTTACGAACGAAAATATCAACTCAGTTACAGCAAGTTGAGATGCAGTGACGTCAGATTGTAGAAATCGATTTTTAAATTTGGACAATGGCCGATAATCGATAATTTATTTAATACAGAATTTTTTTCATTCACTTTTTTCTTTTTTGTGATTAAATGTTTGTTTCAAGTTATTTCAATGTTGCTCGCTGCTAAATAATAAAAGCAAAGCAGGCAACCAGCAGCAATTGGAAATTATTATCAGTATCAGCAAGTCTGTGGATATCAACCATTTTGGGTGTTTAGGGGGTTTGGAGAGTTGTAAAAAAGAAAAAAAAAAGTGAATAGTGAATAGTGAGGAAAAAGGTGAAATAAATGCTTTTCACATGGATATCATATCAGATTAATCAAGTCGGGTCCAGGAAGAAGAGAAAACAATTTAAAAGCAACATGTATTTCGCATTATTTCATTTTCACGCCTGCAATATTCAGTTTAATTTTTTTTTCATTATTTCGCTTAAAAACGCCCGTTCCCAAGGGAAACAACATCCTGGAGTTGTTTAGACCACTTTCTCTCTCTCTCTCACTCGCACTCTCTTCTCTTCTTCCTGTTTGCTAATGGAACTTACAACTATTTGGGATTGGATCCGCTCAATTCTTCCCTTTAAAAAAACTGGTAACAACGAAAAGTATCCATCTGTGCTTAGAGTTCCATCCTATGTTGCCCGGCAGAAACCTAAGGTTATTATTTTTATTTTATTCTTATTCTTATTAATTTTTTTTTACTTAAAAGTCATAAGTTGTAAGAGCAGAGGAGAGAGAACTGATAAAATCTGATCCTGACAAATGTTTTTGCTATTGTTGTTCCTGCAAGATGACCAATGTTAACTTACTCTACTGGTTACATCTTGTTGGTGTCGAAACTTTTCCATAATGTTGCTACGATGTCAGTTGTCAAATTCTCCGAAACTCTTATAGAAGAATCAAAGATCGAGAGTCTTTTAAAAGTCTCGATACAATGTTGTTCTAGCAAAGAAGGCATTTGAGCAAATCACAGTGAGATGTCGCCACCATCTAAGCGCGCGCGCCATTGATCCGATCGACTGACGTCATCGGCGTTGCCCTTTTCTCATCAGATTGTGTAGTAGTGCTTCCAAGGCTTTTCATATTCATCGTACACTGTCGTACTGGATATTAGATTTTCTACCCGCTTTACAAACAATAATCTTAATTTTCAAGCCCAGCACGCCAATCTGGTCACTTCGATTCGATCGTGAGTAGCAGAGTAGCTCTTTTCAATGCTCCCATATTTCGTTAATCATCATCATCATCATCATCATCCAGTTTGTTTCGTTACGAGTTATGAAATCCCCCATTCTCTCATCCGTGATCCCCAATCGGGTTTAATGCAGCCTATTGTGCAAAATAACATAAAACAAATTCATTTAGATTCATCCCACGTTGTAAAAACATAAAACCATGGTGTAAACCCATCTAAACAACCCCGAAGTCGCTTCACTGCATTACCGATTCTGCGGCCAAGTTGTCGGTTTTTAAAAGTGTGTACCATAAATTTTACATTTTTTTCCAATTTGATGTTTGGTCCGTCATCGATGTATCGAATCCCATCAATCGGTTTATTTAAAGATCCGTTGGGGGTTACCATAGCAACCTAATGATTTTTTCTTTTCATTCATTCATTCATTCATTCATTTTATTTATCTATTTATTTTTTATTTTAAAAATATTTTCAGATGTCAGCGCAGGATTCAAAATGGCAAAAGGATGCAGCCGATCAGAATTTCGATTACATGTTCAAATTGCTCATTATCGGGAACAGTAGTGTGGGGAAAACGTCGTTTCTGTTCAGGTACGCGGACGATTCATTCACATCGGCATTTGTGAGCACGGTTGGGATCGATTTCAAAGTGAAGACCGTTTTTAGACAGGACAAGCGAGTCAAACTTCAAATTTGGGTAAGAAAGAGAAAAAGAAAAAAAAAATCGGCCTTGTTTGTCTTGGCCGTTGTCAAGGTGATTCTGATTACCGAGCTGGCTTCAGTTAATTTAATTTGTGTTGCGAAATAAATATTATGATGATGGTTTAACTTAAAAAATCAGAAATGAGGAGTGGAGAATGACATAATTTCAATTTTCTCAATGGAAAAATCATTTTTACTTTTAATTTATTTTATTTTCATTTTTTTCATTTTAGGACACAGCTGGTCAAGAGCGATACAGGACCATAACCACAGCTTATTACCGCGGCGCTATGGGTTTTATTCTCATGTACGACATCACTAACGAAGAATCCTTCAATAGCGTCCAAGACTGGTATTTATTTTTAATTTTTAAATTTTAAATTTAATAAATGAAATAATCTCGCTCAGGTGCACCCAGATCAAGACCTACTCGTGGGACAATGCACAGGTGATCCTGGTCGGCAACAAATGCGACATGGAAGACGAGCGAGTAATTTCGACCGAGCGTGGCAAACAACTGGCCGAGCAACTCGGATTAGAGTTCTTCGAGACTTCGGCCAAGGAAAACGTGAACGTGAAGACCGTTTTCGAGCGCCTGGTCGACATCATCTGCGACAAGATGTCGGAAAGTCTCGATTCCGACCCAACGCTGATGAACGCGTCCAAAGGCACGCGTCTCACCGAGAACCCACAGCCGGCAAATGGCGGTTGCCAATGTTAATCGACAATTGCTATTCGACAATTGCGTGGCTGGTCATTGTGACGACTAAAAGGGGATCTCAAACGATGTCACTCGTTTCGAATTAGTCTCGTTTACATTTCGACCAATTCGAAATGAAATGCGATTAATTTCAATAAATCAAACAAAGCGACAAACACTGGTCTCCCGAGATATTCAGATATGAAAAAACACATTAATTGATAGAATTGTATAAAATAAAATTTTCAATTTTAAAATGCTCTTTATTCGAAACAATCATTATATTCTCGTCTGGGATTAATTGATTGATTTAAATTTTTTTTTTTTTTTTTTTTTTTGTTGTAAAAGTTGTCTTCTAGGAGGCAATTAATTATGGTACCGTATTTAATACATGAATGGAAATGTTCAGAATTCAGATATCAATTTTTTTTTTTTTTTTTTTAATTTTCAGAACTCACAAATCAGAGTAGCCAGAGTGTTGAAACACAGTTTTTATTTTAAAAAAAAATTAGTAAATTTTTGAAAATTGCTTCTTCTAAAAAAAAATTTATTCAAAAAAATTCATTTTTCCGAAATTTCTTGAATGCATAAAAGGAGTATCAAACTCTTCTTTCGCCAAAATGGCCCTGATTGGATGTGATTTTTACGTACATGAATTATTTGCCTTTAATTATAATTTTCATGCACTACTAAATGTGAATTATGACGATAAAAAAAGGATAAAATAGAAATTTAATGATTTAATTTTCTCTTCTCTTCAGCAGCCATCGAATATTTTTATTTTTCCCTCCCTCATCTTATTCATGTATACGTGTGCTCAGCTTTTTACCAATCATGTAGCATTGAATTTCCTAAATTGTCTGGGCTCAGTGGTTGATGTATGCAAAACAAAATTGTAGCTGTAATGTACGACCGAAGTCAAGTCAGGGATTCATTTCAACCGAATTTATTTCTATTGAATTCAATGTAAACAATTGTGTACTTCTACGGTATTTATAAAGGGTGAAGAAAAAATATATATACCGTATATATATATATATAATACAATTCTTTTAGACTTTATCTTTCGTTCTTTTTGTTTAGTAGTTGATTCAATCATGCAAAATGTACATTTCAATGTTATAATAATTCTGTATATTATTATTGATATTATTTTTATGATTATGAAAAAGAAAAATATAGATTAGCAAATTAATGTGTTTATGTCACTATAAAATGAGTCTATGAAAATGCAGTGTTAAGTTTGTTCAATAAAGTTGTACAGTACAGTATTCCGATTTTATTAATAATTTTGCTCCGTGATAAACGATAAACATACCACATATTGGTTATGTCACAGTAACATGGATCCACCCCGAAATGTCTAATGTCCAGAATGTCTAATGCCCAAAATGACTACTACTCAAATGTCTAATGTCATAATGTCTAAAAAATTCAAAAATTCAAAAATAATAATATATTTCAAGAATTTTGAGATGGTGGTACTTTTTTTGGACCACCCTGAATTTACTCATACAAACTCACAACATGGTTAAATGGTTATCCATTTCATCGGTTTTACAGTTAGTGTCTCTAAAAATACTTAAAAATAAATAAGAAATTATCAATTTTTTTTAAATTTTTTAAAATAAATATTTTATTTTTATTTTTTGACAGTTTTTAAATTTAACTATTTAACTATCCTTCTTCTTTGCATTATTTTGTAAAATTGTTGACATTTTATCCGTTGAGATTGGCTCTACCTTATGTTCTAAAAGGATTATTGCGCACAGAAGGTTAGTGTTGCAAGAAAGTCCCCACTGTGACCACTTCTATTGTCGTAGATTTTCTCTGGGGTATGGCTTGAAATGTAGGATTTTGAGTTACCGTAATGATAATTGTAATAAAATTAAATTCAATTAAAATTGTAAAAAAAAAAAAAAAAAAAGCGACGCTATTTCGACATATTTTTGTGTCGAAATAGCCCACCGCCTTAGGGCCAGCTATTCCAACGAATATGATAAAATAACATTTTAATTTAAAAAAAAAAATAAATAAATAAATAAATAAAAAAAATAAATTGTTTAAATCAACTGGAAAGAAAAATTTACAAAGCTACAGTATATTCAATCTAATTCTATTCTACTAATACCATCTCTAAATCACTTTGGCACACTCTACAACAGAAATCTTTCTTACTTACAGTATAATCTGTGCCGGACACAGTTGGATCGCAAAATTTTGTCCGATTGGGGGGCCGGGTTCAAATTTGCGCAAATTAAGAGAAATAAAAAAATTAAATTAAATTTCTCTTAATTCCGCGCGGTCTCAAATTGAATTAATTTTTATTATTATTATTGAATTAATTTTTATTATTATTAAACTACGTATACATTTCTCTTATTTTGAAATTTATTTTTCAAACAGCAATTTTTCTAAGTTTTCTAGGAGGGGACTTCACTGCAATAATTGGTTGCTTAGCAACTCATTGTTGGAGTGAATGTCGGCCAGGAGTGCTCTGTATTACGCAATATTCCCTTGGGTATGTATGTGTTTTCATCCTGCGCGGAATTGAGACTGCACCGATTTGGCGCCGTTTTTAATTTCATTTTTTATTAGTTTTTTAATCTGCGCGGATTTGCGGATTTAGGACCGCGCAGATTTGCCACCATTTTAATTTAATTTTTTATCGATTTTTTATTAATTTTTTACTAATTTTTAATTCAGCGCGGATTTGAAACTTTGAAAATTTCGCCCAAATTTGACCCGGGCCGCGGTCGGGCCAGGTGTCCCACAACAGTCATTTGTCCATGTGACGGTCCCCAATAATTACGTATCCATTATACCTATGTGATGTTAACAAATAAAGGACACCCAGTTTGAGAGTACATAAGAGCGCATTTTATCTACTCTCATAAATACAGTTGTTTATGTCGATAGTGCCATAATCTGTCACTAGATGGCGCCAGCACGCGGGGCCGGCGTAACTGGCTCAGTTGCTCGGCAACGGCGCAGACGATGCTTGTCATGCGGGGAAGCCTGCAAATAAGAGAGAGAGAGAATTGAGTTTATAGACCCAAGCGACGACTTAGGCCATACACGTCTTTTAATCTGACAATACTTAGATAGATAGATAGATAGATAGATAGATAGATAGAGTTTATAGACGCAAGCGGCGACTTAGGCCATACACGTCTTTAATCTGACAAAATGAAACTGACATACTAAATCTGACAAATATAAATCTGACACAGACAAACACATTTGACCATTGACAAACACTACATTCGTACATTCCATTGCAGAATGGAATGCAGCATTACATTATCAAAAAAATGATCAAAAACAGAGACAAAAGCCACAGAAG
>JH431968.1:180252-204672 GCA_000239455.1 Strigamia maritima | reverse complement strand
GGCGACTCAGGCCATACAACGTCTAAAATCTGACAAAAGAGAATCTGACATGAAAACTGACAATATGAAACTTGACATACTAAATCCAACAAAACAAAACCAACACGCTATATCTGACAAAAGAAAACTGACACACCAGAACTGACATATCCAAACTGACATAATGACAGACATACTGACTCTGACAAAATGAAACCAATATATTAAATCAAGACAAAATAAGAAAAAGTTTATACAAACTGAAACTGACATACCGACACTGGCATGAAACTGACTCCTTCGCACGACAAATCCCAGCGAACCCCGGCGTACCAACCCCGTCGTTTCAACCCCAGCGTTCTAACCCCGGCGTACTGATCCTGGTGTATCCAGCCGGCTCGGCTAATTCGGCTGGCCAGGCGTACTGATCCAGGCATACTAACCCGGGCATACTAATCCAGGGCATACTAATCCGGACGTACCGATCCGGGCGAACTACCGACCAAATCTGTCCATATAACTGACTTCCTACCACTACCGACTTCCTACTACTACCGATTTCTTACGACTACCAACTTCCAACCACTAACAACTTCCCACTACCAACTTCTTACAGCTGACTTCTGACAACTGACTTATCCCAGCATACCCATCCCGGCGTACCAATCCCTTGGTTTCAACCCCAGCGTACTAACCCAGTCGTTTCAACCCCGCCGTACAGTACCGGGCCTGGTGTCACCGGCCAGCCGGGCATACTAATCCGGGCGTACTAATCCAGGCTTACTAATCCGGGCGTACTAATCCAGGCTTACTAATCCAGGCTTACTAATTCGGGAGTACCGATCCAGGCGTACTCTACCAACCAAAACTGTCCACACAACTGATAGCTATTAATAACAAAAGACAGAAGGGAGAGAGAGATAGAATTGAGTTTATAGACGCAAGCGGCGACTAAGGCCATACACGTCTTTAATCTGACATACTGAGTGACTTACTGAAACTGACATACTAAATCTGACAAATATAAATCTGACACAGACAAACACATTTGACCATTGATAAACACTACATTCGTACATTCCATTGCAGAATGGAATGCAGCATTACATTATCAAAAAAATGATCAAAAACAGAGACAAAAGCCACAGAAGGGATAGCGGAGCAAAAAAGAGGAGATAGATAACCAGAGGACCCATTAGCACCACTGCAGCGGAAAAACAAAGTGCTGCAATGGAGTACCCAGGGGAGGCCACAAGGAGGCTGGGCTTGGAAGTTATCTCCTCCGCGACGGCATCAACAATGAGGGCAGAGAATAGAAATAATAATAAATAAATAAATAAGTAAATAGACTAACCACGTTCGTTTTCGTTCCTCCTCTAGGCAAAAGCGTGAGGAAGCGGTTGAAAGTTGTGCCGCAATCGCCAGAGCCACAATAGCCATCGGCAGAGCCACAATAGCCATCGGCAGAGCCACAATCGCCATCGGCAGAGCCACAATCGCCATCGGCAGAGCCACAATAGCCATCGGCAGAGCCACAATAGCCATCGGCAGAGCCACAATCGCCATCGGCAGAGCCACAATCGCCATCGGCAGAGCCACAATCGCCATCGGCAGAGCCACAATCGCCATCGGCAGAGCCACAATCGCCATCGGCAGTTTGGGTGTTGAGTAAACCAAACATATTCATTCTTGTGTTTGAAGTAATTATATTTAGAGATTTGATTGTTTTTGAAATATTGTTGTGTTTTTAGTTTTCACTAAGTAGCAGGGAACTAGCAGATATGTGGTTTGGGTCACCTGTGGGTACTTTATGTATTTATAGTTCAACTATGTAACAAACGGTGTCTTTTGTATTTATATTGTTTATGCTAGTGTGCCTAAGGAGAGTTTCTAGGTTTTAGAGTGTACACTGTACTTGGTGAAAATTGTTTCAAGTGTGATGACCTTATTTTTCATTGTTCTGGGGATTGATTTCTTCAATTCCCTGTTCTGTTTCTGGTTTTGGAGCGACTCAGACTTTCAGAGTTGCTCCAAAGCTATTTTTAGTCAATGACATAAGGGTTTTGTTTATCTTTTATGAGAAAAGACTGTTTTCTGAATTTATCCTTATAGATTATATATCCTGGACCATGACTGATGATTATGGAGTAAGAGTCATGATTCATGATTTTTCTTTACCTGTATAGGGATATTTGATGACATGTCATCTTCTGTGTTTGTGCTATTAATAGCTCTTATGTAATTTGGAGCTGCAATGGAGTATCCAGGGGAGGCCACAAGGAGGCTGGGCTTGGAAGTTTTCTCCCCCGACAAGACAACAACTAATAACACATGAATAAAAACAATTTCCTATTCGGTACAATTTTTTTAATTTTAAAATTAAAAAAAATAATATTAAAAATTTATTATATTTATATATTATTTTTATTATATTTTTTATATTATATTCATCAGTGGAAGATCTGGAGACATGCAGAAACGATTATAATCTGTGATAATATTTCAAAATATTACATAATTGAAGTCAGGGACCGCAGGGAACACAAGTACGGCAGCTACTTGTATATTCAGTCGAAGTAAGAGTTTTTAAAAAATGTGATGAAATTTGTTCTTTTAAATTCTTTTTTTTCTTCAGAATTTCCGAAACCACCATTTATTTAAAATGCAGCAAAACTACCTGTAGAGGAACGGGCAATATGAATATCCACCCCAGCAATTACAGGGAACTGAGTATCGCACCTGTCGAACTGCATGCATTATCATCGTCAGGTGACCATGATACAAAATTATTTGAGGTATTTTTTTATATTTGTATATTTTTTTATATTAGCATATTTTTTTATATTTGCATATTTTTTATATTTGTATATTTTTTATATTTGCATATTTTTTTATATTTGCAAATTTTTTTATATTTGCAAATTTTTTTATATTTGCATATTTTTTTATTTTTTTAAGGCTGGTGAAGAAGACAATGCAGAAGCAAAATGCTGATACACACCAGTAGCACAATGCTACTCACCAGAATTATTTGACAAACTAGAAGCATTGCCAGAAATTGAATGCGAAATTAAATTCGAGCTTAGTGAATTGCTGGGGTTGGAGGTAATAAATAATTCATTTTTAATAAACATAACAAAAATTAATTATATACAGATAGATAGATAGATAGAATTGAGTTTAAATTAGAAAACAACACGATAACACATTGAAAATAAAGTTAGAAATCAATGGCTTTAATGTTCTCATTACTACAGTACTTGGTGAAAAACAAACAGCCCAGACTCCATTGGTGTTTTTCACCAAGTACCATTGATTTCTAACTTTAGAATTGAGTTTATAGACACAAGCGGCGACTTAGGCCATACACGTCTTTAATCTGACAAAATGAAACTCGTTTAGCGCCGTGTCCGGTGACTTGTTGCAGCTAGGGATGGCAGGGGTGAAAAATAGGTATACATAGCCACCATAACGATATTTCTTTCTTCATCCTAAAAAAAAATTGGTATACTTTTCTGCGTCTTTTGGCTTTTAATTGCTGGTTGCTATTTTTTTATCACTTTTCGACGCCATTTTGGATACGATGCGATAGGGACGAACGTCTTTGATGTCCGCTGGATTATTTATGCTGAGCCAGGACGTTTTCAACGGAGTCAACAGACATACTAAATCTGACCAAAATAAATCTAACACAGACCAACACATTTGACCATTGATAAACACTACATTCGTATATTCCATTGCAGAATGAAATGCAGTTTTACATTATCAAAGAATTGGCCAAAAACACAGACAAAAGGCATAGAAAAGAGAGAGGAGCAAAAAAAGAAGAAATTATAGATAACCAGAGGAACCATTAGCACCATTAGCAAAACAATGTGCCAGAGAGAGAGAGAATAGGGTTTACTGGCGTAAGCGGATACCATAGAGAGAGAGAGAGAGAGAGAGAGAGAAGAGTTAGACAGGAATTAAACTTGGTTTTCAAAATGGACAACTAGGTCAGCAAACATTAAGTTCCACAAACTTCGAGCACATTAGACAAAAGGATTACGATGAGGAAGTTACGTGATTATTGGCAAATAGTCAAATAAATCATAAAGCAAACAAATAATCAAATAAATTATAATTAAAAAACAAATAAAAGTGCACCATATTGTATTTGATAAATGCTACATTCATACATTGGAATGCAGTCTTACTATATCAAAATTTTGCAGGTTGTAAATGCTACATTCATATTAGAGAATGCAGTCTTACAATACCACTTTTGATTTGAAATAAAATGAGTGCAGCAAAATTTGAAAGAATGAGAAAAGAAAACTCAACAAACTTGGCCGAAAAATTCAAAAATTTGTTGAAAAAAAAATCTAGCGAGAAACCGTTGAGTGACCAGAGCTCTCATTCAGTACCACCGGTATCAGTAACCAGTGGGCCAGCGGCAACCACGAGGAGGTAGAGAGATGGATTTTCTGCCCCCACAATACAAAATAGCATTTTAAATGAAAATAATCAACAAATTTTTAAGATTTAGAGACTAATTACTAAATACCAACGTGGAGCACCAAAATGGCGGCACAAAATAAAATTTTGCTGACGTGAAAATACCATAATCATAAATCTTCACCTAACATCCGCTCGTGTTACTGGTTAAACTAGAAAATACGATAGAATGCATTAATCACAACTTATTGACTACAGATTTTTATCGAAAAAATTTAGACAAAGATACGAAATACCAACGTGGAGTATCAAAGTCAAAATGGCGTGGAAATACCTTAATCATAAGTCCATAGATCTTCACCAAACATCCAATCGTATTACCGGTAAAACTAAAAATGCATTAATCATAAATTTTGAACTACCGATGTTTGTTGTTTGTTTTTTTTTTTAAAAAAAATTATGAGATAGCGACTTGGCTGCACCCACACAGTTACATCGACGACAGAGGAAATGAAAGTGACGCGCTAAGAGACAAGTGATAAAGCAGCGTAGCAACAGCCAATAGCAGGAGGACGATCACAGCGCCACTGCAATGCAACCATCATGACTAACCATAAATACTGATGTACTGCGTAAATTCTCGATGATTCTGAAATAAAATCATTTCATATGGCTCGCGTTTTTTGAGAAAATTCATTGAATAGTACTTAAATGTTGAGACATGGCTGGGTTGAGTTAATACATCCCGGTATGTAATAACTCAACCCAACCATGTCTCAACCAGGCCTGTTTGCGCATGTGTTACTCCTTTGGTAAATAGGTCTTCTGCAATTTTTGACATTTTTTAAAATACTTTTACAAATTCAATCTTGACTCGACTCATTATGCAAGATTCCATATCATAATGACTAGACTATATGCAGTATTTAGGAACATGGAACCCCACGTGATCCATGATTTCCATGTATTAGTCTCTCACCTTACTAGGTAAATGGACTGGAAAATTCCATGAATCATATGGATGTAAATTTGGGATGTAAATCACGTGTTTGGGATCCTTTGGGTATAGTATGGACCACGGTGTTAGAATGAAGGAAAACTATTGTTCTACCAGTGTTGAAAAACAATTTTTTAGGTAATAAAATGGATTTTTAGGCATAAAAATAAAAATAATAATAGACTGGTTTTTTTTGTACAAAATCTGTGATAAAAATTAACTTATTGGATGTTTCTTGATAACTCATTATTGGACATTAATTCTTTAGCTCAATCAGTGTTAAATCATATTAAAGGAAAATTATTTTTTCAGTTTTTGCTTTGCTGTGGTCAATTGAAAAGCAGTCATGAGAGAAATTAGACAAAATTTTATTTACAATACTATAGCTTTTTGGCCAAAAACTTTAATAGCCTCCATAGTTTCTCTACCAGTTGGTAAAATTTCAGTTGCTGGTAAAAGAAAACCAAAACGTCCAGTATCTCTTAATTCTAAAGTATATGTATATTTTATTCCAGCAACTCCTTTGGCCCAGTCAGTCGATACTCCTGATGTGGTATCTGTTAGACAAATATATTAAATATTAGTAAAAAAAAAAATTTAGTTATTGAAATAAAAGTCCCTACATAAAAGTCTAATTGAAGATCCCACGAAGTACTGTGTGCCGTAAATTGATTTAAGTGCTTCAACAACTTGTACTCCTAAGTGATTCTTTAAAGAAAAATTTATATAAAATATAAAATCGATAGGGAGTTTGCGGAAAGGCCATTAATAGTTAGAATTATAAGTTATGAGCCCATAATTATAATTCTGAGCTCATAACTATTATAATTCGACTATATTTTTTGCTGCTATTTTATAAAATAGTGCAGCCAATCAGTGAACTGAACCTTATAACTAGTTCCGCCCACAATGCAAATGGCGCCGATTTTGCTGATTCCACCTCGATTTGTAATCTTCATTTATCAAACACTACCCACATCCAGAATAGCTAAATAATAATTTATTTAGCAACATTTTATGCTAAATATTCAAATAAACATCATTTTTTGCGTGTTGGCAACCAATTCCACAAAATATATATTTTTTTTAAAGACACCATTAGGATTTGCTCTAGTCATTTCCTGTCATGTGGTAGTCACATGATTTCATAATTATAATTATATCAACTAAATGCTTGCCGCAAACCCCATTTTTTTCTCATAAGAAATAATAATTATAATCATAATTATGAGCTCATAACTCTAGTCCTTCCACAAACTGGACGAAAAGTTAATATGGCCATTTAATCTTACCATTTCCTCATAATCCCTCGGTCTCGATCGTGTGTGACCCCACGGCATTAAGAGTAGTTGTTTATAGGAATGTAGTGATAGGAATAACTTAATGTTCGGTGTTCTCAGAACAAAATCAGCTACAGCTCTCGTTTCTGGTTCAGAAAAGGCTCTTTCACCAGCATAAACTTCAGAACAAGGGTTGCTGCTAGTACCAACTCCTACATTTTAGTAATATAATAAGAAATTATTGATTTAGTTTGTAATTCATCGATTATAGCATTATAACTATTCCAAAAAAATCCAAAATTTCTATTGCCATCTGTTCCAATGCAATTATAAGAACTGTTTCCTACCCGCGTAGACCGTGTTTTTCGCCATAAACGAAGCTTGAAATATATTAAGTCAATAAATAATAAATATAAAAGAAATTTATTTTGATTATTACTGCTTACTTTTTGATGAGAAAATTCATAACCGTCCGGATTCAAAACTGGTAAAATGTACCAATCAATCTTGTCAACTAAATTCCGATGAGCCGTATAATTATTAACTAACTAATAAATCGTAACAACGTTAAAAATTTAATATTTCCTCATAAAAATCCGAGGAAACACTGTAGTACTTGATCAATAATAAAAACGGCGGTCACAGGTGAAATCCACTCGCGAGCATGCATGCCTGCGTCGATCCAAACAGCCGGCTTGACGTGGCCCCAAACTGGCTTACCAATCTAGAAATTATTTAAGTCTCTGTCAGGATTAAGCATGTAACCATTACATGGTTAATAACGACAAATTTAACTTTAACCACTCGCAAAGGTCTGCCTTCAAAGGATCGCCCAATAGTTACAAGATGAACGTATAAAGGATGTGAAATTGAAAGCCAGTTAAGGAATCTATATATCTGAAGAAAAAGATAATATATGTATATAAAAATTACTACTCAATTTCATAAGTTTATATGCAATGTTAAAAAAAGTGTGTTAGAAAAATGGAAATTTCTGAAAAGATGTAATACTGACAGACAAATGGTTTTAAGAGGATTTATAGGAATGATAGAGCTATCATTTCGTGTACAATTTTTGAAAAAAAATTAAAAACCACCAAAATCAGGTTTTTGCAATTTTGACAATATCTCGAGAACCGTCTTGAAGATAAAATTAAAAATTAAACTCATCTAGGATGTTGAATTTCTCGGGCAACTTTTCTAAATTGGATGTATGGGTCTGCGAAGCGCTCAAAAAAAGTCATAATGGAGCTATGTAATGGTTGACAACAATCAAAATTTTCAAAAAATCATTATGACAAGAATTTTATTCCAAATCCAATGATACTCCAGGATGTTTAACTGCGTACATACCTCTAACACATCCAGGATGTACGACTCAATTTAATTCATCAAGAATTCTGGTCACAATAAATTTTTTGAAAATTTTGATCGTTGACAACCATTACATAGCTCCATTATGACTTTTATTTGAGCGCTTTGCAGACCCATACATCCAATTTAGAAAAGTTGCCCAAGAAATTGAACATCCTAGATGAGTTTAATTTTTAATTTTATCTTCAACAGTTCTCGAGATATTGTGAAAATTGCAAAAACCTGATTTTGGTGGTTTTTAATTTTTTTCTCAGTAACTACTAAATCAATCTTCAAAAATTGTACACGAAATGTTAGCTCTATCATTCCTATAAATCCTCTTAAAACCCATTTGTCTGTCAGTATTAAGAAATATTAAGAAGTATTAAGAAATTTCCATTTTCCGACTCTTTTTTTCAACACTTCATAAACTTATGACATTGAGTAGTATTAATTTGTCCAAGTTTTAGTTTTTTTTTTTTATATTTTACTTCTCGTAGTCGCGGATAACGTTTCCACGAAATCGTTCTATAATCTTTTAGTTCGTCTGCGCTAATTTCTGCTTGGGATTTGCTTTCTTGATCAATTAAACTAATAAAAAAAAACATTTTTATTTTTATGATGGTTATAACTTGTTATTAGCTTATACACTTCTGCACGTCGGACAAGAATATTTCGTGTGGAATATATTGCCGGTTAAGAAAGGTCTGGAATGATTCTAGATTGCGAGGAGGAACCATAACATCAATGGTAGAATTAACTGCACTTGCATCGGTCCAGAAATCAAGCTATGAATTTTATAAAAAAAAAAATTAGAACCGGGACCACTTCTTCTTCTTTTTTTTTTTCTAAAATTAAAGGCTTACATCACTGGACGTCATTTGTAAATATCGCAAAGCTGCTACTTGATGCGCATTGAATGGTAAGAGCCGGAGAACTTTGTATCTATTGAAACTGCTTATAAAAAAACAAATTTTCTGTTTCAAAAATATTTATTCCATATCTATACTTTTGGTAGGAAATTATTTTCCCCGGATTATCCGAGCCACGCGTTAAACCTTTCATTATGATAAAACTGACAATAATTCCAAATATCAACAAAAACATATGAAACAAGATGGTTTGGCTAAAGTAATGAACCCAATTGGAGTTCATTATTATATACTTTTATAAATCATCCCCCCACGGTCTAAGTTTCGGCCATGTTGTTTAAAGAAGAGCGCATCCGTTGTTACGGGCAACGATTTAAGGTATATTTTTTAAACAAATTTTGAGAAATAAGTGATTTAAATTAAATTTAACGAGAGAGGGCGCAAAGGCGCAGCCTAAATAAGAGAAGATGAAGTGTATTTCTGTTTGCTACATGTAACGCTACGTAGCGCTACGGTGCAAAATTCGAATTTCTATACAGTGTCCCACCTAAGGGCGTTAAGTCGAATTTTCTCTCAACCTGTCCATTTTAGAAAAAATCTGTTGACGTAGTTGAATAGTAAAGTGGGTATGGCAAAATTAATGGCGATATAAAATTTGACCTTTGATCTCTAAAAGTGACCCATTGCTTTCTTAACTGTTTAACCGTTTGAGTTAGCACCAAATACTCAATTATAAAGTTGTAGAGCATGGTCTAATTAGTCTAAAAACATAATTTAATAAAAACATTTTCCTATGAAAATTATTAGAAAATTCAGGCAGAAAACTTGCAGATAAAAAAATTGGTTTAATCCAAAATAACATCTTTTTGCTTTAAGACATCACATATCATAAAGAAAGAAGTTGTTTTGAACTAACCAAAACTATTTTTCAGTTACTTGATTTTTGGTAAAATTTTTTTGCACGTTTTCTGCCTGATAGATAGATAGAATTGAGTTTATAGACGCAAACGGCGACTTAGGCCATACACGTCTTTTAATCTGACATACTCAAACTGACATACTAAATTTGACCAATATAAATCTGACACAGACAAACACATTTGACCATTGATAGATAGATAGAATTGAGTTTATAGACGTAAGCGACGACTGAGGTCATACACGTCTTTTAATCTGACCAATATAAATCTGACAAAAACAAACACATTTGACCATTGATAAACACTACATTGTACATTCTATTGCAGAATGGAATGCAGTCTTACATTATCAAAGAATTGGCCAAAATCAAAGACAAAAGCCACAGAAGGGAAAAAGGAGCAAAAAATAGAAGGAAAGATAGATAACCAGGACCCATTAGCACCACTACAACGGAAAAACAAATTGCCACAGTGGAGTCCCCAGGGGAGGCCATGAAGAGGCTGGGCTTGGAAGTTTTCTCTCCCCCCCCCCACAAAGGGTGAAAGGTGACAAAACAACACCTCTGATGATAGCTTATTAATGCCTGATGTGTTAGGCTCGAGGTCTAAAGTTGTTGTGTCTGCTCTTGAGCTAGATAGATAGATAGAATTGAGTTGATAGACGCAAGCGACGACTGAGGTCATACACGTCTTTTAATCTGACCAATATAAATCTGACATAAACAAACACATTTGACCATTGATAAACACTACATTCATACATTCCATTGCAGAATGGAATGCAGCATTACATTATCAAAAAAATGATCAAAAACAGAGACAAAAGCCACAGAAGAGAAAGAGGAGCAAAAAAAGGAGAGATAGATAACCAGAGGACCCATTAGCACCACTGCAGCGGAAAAACAAAGTGCTGCAATGCAGTACCCAGGGGAGGCCACAAGGAGGCTGGGCTTGGAAGTTTTCTCCCCCTGCTCTTGAGCTAAAATGCTCCGAGAAAACATCAGAATGCTGTGATTGGTTGCATCAAAAAGAGGGATAGATAGATAGAATTGAGTTTACAGACGCAAGCGGCGACTTAGGCCATACACATCTTTTAATCTGACATACTGAAACTGACATACTAAATCTGTGACGGTCCCAAAATTTGGACCGTATAATCAGGCTAATAAATAAAAGCGCTATTTTAGGAAAGAGAATAGTATTTTATTTATCAAAGATACAAGTTGTTTACTTTGGTAGTTCGCGAAACCACCACTAGATGGCAGCAGTCCTCAGGCGCTAATGTAGGGATTCCTCCGTTGTCCGGCAATGATGCTGGCAATGCAGGAAAGCTCTGTAAATAAAGAGAAAAGAGTTGCAGGGTTCCCTGCCACTCTAAATGTATATAATAAATATGACTTACCTGGTTATGCCCCATGGCATAATGACGTGTTCCCAAGCGGAGTGGCTCCACTCCTATCCAAGATGGCGGATTAATGTCATTGGATGACATACTAATGTGCCCCTCCCTGGGTGATTCTCCAATCAACCAGGGCTGACACAAGTATATAAGTTGCTGCAAGCCCTTGCAGCAGGGCTCTTGAAACTTGATATTTTGATATTTGACACTTGTGTTATTCTTGAGCCTCATGATCCGTACTCAGTGTGCCATGACCGTATTCATGGCAATATTGTGGCATAGCATGACTATGTCAGGATGAGGGATCGCTGCCCTTGCCTGCCCACACTCCGAAGGGAGTTCTATTGTATATTTCAGACTTGGAGGATGGGTAGCCTGAAACCTTGGGGCCTGCCTTCGTTAAGGATGGGTGGCCTGAAACCCTCGGGACCGCCTGCCTTCATTTCCAGCTTCTGGCTGCTCTCGGGCCAACCCTTGCTTGTCACTAGTTTTCAAACCCTAGTTAGCAAACCCTAGTTTCCCCTTATACTATTTTCTGTATCTTTTCCTCACACAGGGCCACGGCAGAAGGTTCAACGGGCCCTGCACTCTTTACCCACTGGGGTACCTCAATGATCTGAAGCCCAGTGGTTCTTTGGCTATTCCTCTAACCTTTACAGATTTACATGTCCAACTTGGGCTAGTTGGACATGAGGAACCCGGATTCATCATAGGATAGGACAGACAGCGCCAGTGCAATTAACCCTCAAAGCCCCATCCTATACCACAATTGTGACCAGCTGCAGTTGTGAATACTAAATTTTTTTAAAATTTTTTTAAAAATCTGAAATTTGCAGTAGCTGTTAAGAATATGCATTTACATTTTCTGAATTAATTTCATTGCTATCAGGCACAAAATGAAAAAGTTATTGTAAAAGAAAAAACGGTCCCCTTAAATTCCCAGCTTAAGTTTTTGGTTGTTTTCACTGCAAATTTTACTCTAGTGAGGGCGCTTTTAGAATATTGCGCCCCCTATATATAAACTAAATAACCATACACAGCATTAACCCTTCATCTTTGAAACACATGGTCAACTGAGTTAGTGTGAAACTAATTTCAATTTAAATTAAGTTGATATAGACAATTGTTATTATAAATAAATGATTAAAAACACATTGCACGCTGTTTAAAACAACATTTTGACCGCATGTCTTGATTATTACAATTGGTGACACCTGGTGTTGGTTGGAGAAACCATGGTAACAGCGCTAAAGCGCTTCAATGTAGAGACTCCAAATGGTCACAATTGTGACCATTAATCGGGCTTTACGTTGTTCCAAAATTTCAGGGCTTTGAGGGTTAAACACGAACGACCACAAACCACCATTGGACAAAAGATGGGCAAAAAGGACCAGAGAAACCCTGGACAACAACAACTAGAAGTGCTTAGTTAGGCGTAATGATAAGTAGAACCCTTGTTATCAGTGTTGTGACTCGCTCCTCTCGCCTTAGACAAGAGTCACAGCCGCGCTGGCTGGCTTCGCTGGGCCATAAGTTAAATAGTGTTTAGTTAATATCTTAGAAAGGATTAGTTGTTATGCATTGTTAGTGCTGGGTAAACCCAGATATTGTAGGAATGGATAGAATCCTTAGAATAAATTATGTTATGTCTTGATAAACCTTTGTCTATTCTTTATTTATCTGTTCTTGAACTAATGTCGTTATGAGGTTCAGTGCTCTGAACCTCATTCACCTGTTGCCTATTGCTACTCAAGGTCGGGTTGTGACGTGGACATGATGGCGACTTGTGAGTCGCCATGACAACCCGACAACAAAGCTGGCGGCGTAGGGACGCCATATTGGAGTAAGATGGCAAGGGAGTGCTGTTCCTGGCCCCAGGACTAGCAAAGCTCCCAACCCCTTGGGTATCACGAAGTAACTAATACCCGTCAAATGAGTGGAAACCATGGTTGCACTGTCTTAAATCTGACCAATATAAATCTGACACAGACAAACACATTTGACCATTGATAACCACTGCAAGGGAAAAACAAATCTGAAATGAAAATATAACAATTCTACACTTAAATTTTGTTAAAACTGCAACTTTTGATCTGTTAAAAAAATTAGTATGAGAATTTGCAAAGGAACTTACTGTGCATTGACTGCACAATTAACCGAAGTAGAAATAGGAATTTAAGTTTTTATAGATTCCTTGTTAGAGATGTGGAAGGGTATGTACACTATCTGAAATTAAAATATTATGTAAATTTACTTTATATGAAGGTATATCTCTTCTTTCTTCAAAATCATGCTAGAATTATTTATCCATATTTTACATCTAGCATATAAATACCTCTACATATGCCAAAACCACTTTGAAAATTCTGAATTTATGAATGCTGCTGCTGCTGCAAAAAAAGACTGAAGTGGAATGCCATTCCGACGATATTTCCAGAGGTGCCAAATCCACCTGCACTGCTGAATGAGGACTCGGAACGAGCTAAGCAAGCAAGAAGACGTGCAAAACTTCCTATACATCTGCTCTAACTTACTTTTAGTTTGTATGATAAACTCTCATTTAACCGAGTGTTTACAGTTATACCACCTGGCACCGCCACGATCGAGTCGAGAAATCCTAACGTCATCGATGCAGGCCAACATCAAAGAAGCCTCCCACAGTTCGCGCTTCTGTATATTCTGTTGTGTGACAATAATTCGGCGGAAACATTCTTGCGCCAAAAGAAAAAGATCATCTCTAGCAACCACTTCCATGCTGTTTAGTGACATACTAAATCTGACCAATATAAATCTGAATTTATTTTATTATTTTGATTTTGATTTTTGTAACTGGATGGGTTTGATAACTATTAATTTAGTTTTGATACCTTGAAGGATTTACTTTATCAAAGAATTAGTCAAAAACAGACAAAAGCCACATAAGGAAAAGAAGAGCAAAAAAATGGGATGAAACAACAAACACCGACACGGACACCGATGATTGGTGGCCTCAATTAGACGACGATAACGTAACTTGAGATGAAAATTCCGAGCAAAAGTACTCAATTAACAACTTGTTTGTTTATTAGTCAGTCTAAGAAACAGAAAATAATAATTTCAGTCAAAGAGGGTTCTAGAGAAGAGATAAAACTTGGCCGTAGGAATCCCACACCTCAACCTTGCACTGAACACCGAACTCGATATTCGTGCCCATTATGTAATGCCACGAGATGGTTGGTTGGAGCCCAGCCATCGTCACATGCATTGCGTTGCCCCAATTGTAGTGGTAAGAAGATTGTCCTCCATAGTCAAGTCTGGAATGGCAGCATTCTGCCAGACCTGGCGAGAGGTTATAAATCGGGACCCAAGAAGCGCGTCTGGGCCAGCTGCCCAAATTGCCAGATCTTGCATTCGAGTCGAGGCGAGGATCCGCGTTTTATGTCGCCGACTTTGATGCCAGATGGAACCAGAGTCATCCCGCCAGCTGAGTGGATACCCCTGGCTCCTGGAACGGAAGTCCAGACAGCTTGCGAAAAGCCGGAAGAGGCGAAAACCGAGGAGAAAGTCGAAGAGAATCCCACGTGGGATGAAGAAGTTGCGAGCGCCTCGGCCCTCGGGCGGAAGTTTATCTAATAAAGTATTAACCAAGGCCCAGTACGACTTACACAAGAAAGATCCATCCTAATTGAAAAGGCGCATCAGTGTATGTGTATCGGTCCCTTCGTTCAACCGTGCGAAGACCCCGATTATTCTCCACACGATCAGGACGTGGATCATTACGTCACGGCAGTCCGGGAGTTAGCCCATCAAATTTCCGTCTGGAGACAAGAGGGTAATGAAGATGAGGGTCATAGATAGATAGATAGAATTGAGTTTATAGACGCAAGCGGCGACTTAGGCAATACACGTCTTTTTAATCTGACATACTCAAACTGACATACTAAATCTGACCAATAGAAATCTGACACAGACAAACACATTTGACCATTGATAAACACTACATTCGTACATTCCATTGCAGAATGAAATGCAGTCTTACATTATCAAAGAATTGGACAAAAACAAAGACAAAAGCCACAGAAGAGAAAGAAGAGCAAAAATAGAAGAAAAGATAGATAACCAGAGGACCCATTAGCACCACTGCAGCCGAAAAACAAAGTGCTGCAATGGAGTACCCAGGGGAGGCCACAAGGAGGCTGGGCTTGGAAGTTTTCTCCCCCACACATGTCAATGATTTCTCACCAGTCACCAAACACAATTTAACCAGATATCAGCAATCCACAAATAATCCTAACAATCTGACAAACACATTTGACCATTGATAAACACTACATTCGTACATTCCATTGCAGAATGGAATGCAGTATTATATTCTCAAAAAAATGGTCAAAAACAGAGACAAAAGACACAGAAGAGAAAGCGGAGCAAAAATAGAAGGTAGGATAGATAACCAGAGGACCCATTAGCACCACTGCAGCGGAAAAACAAAGTCACAACACTTAACAGCGTTGTTAAATTCTGATGTCATGAAAAAGATTAATGGGCTTTGTTAGATTATTTGATCATTTTTGCGTTCACAAAGTGGATTTATGGGCCAAAAGTCGCACGTTGCTGCCCCTTTTTCATGTGTGTTGGGCCGCACTGTGCGACTTTTGCGGGAAATCGCGCGGAGGCCAACGGCCGCGCGCAAATGACGGAAAAGAGAGAAAAATCAATAAAAATAAATATAAATTCAAATAAAAATAGCGTGAGAAGTGAAATTGCAGAGTCAGAATTGAGAAATAAAATTTTAATAGTTTTAGATAATTGTGTTCTGCCCGAAATCAGCGAGCTGGAATCACAAAATTTTGAAATTACATTAAATAAAGTGGAATGTAAAAATGGAATAGGGTTAGATTTTTCGACAAATCAATTCAAAATTGTTGATTTGGTCCCACAAATCAAACTCAATAATTGCGATGATCATGAGCCCACAATGAAAGATTTAAAAAGTACAAAATTGAACATTAGAAGCAACATATTAATGAGTTTGGATTTACTATATGAAAGAATAGAAATTAATAAAATTAACATGGTGCCATACTTTAGAAATCTGTTGAAAGCCAAAACGATTAGGAGAGAGAGAGAGAGAATTAGGTTTATACACGTAAGCGGCGACTCGGGCCATACACGTCTAAAATCTGACAAAAGAGAATCTGACATGAAAACTGACAATATGAAACTTGACATACTAAATCCAACAAAACAAAACCAACACGCTATATCTGACAAAAGAAAACTGACACACCAGAACTGACATATCCAAACTGACATAATGACTGAACAAAAGAAAACTGACAAATTGAAACTGACATATCCAAACTGACATAATGAAACAGACATACTGACTCTGACAAAATGAAACCAATATATTAAATCAAGACAAAATAAGAAAAAGTTCATACAAACTGAAACTGACATACCGACACTGGCATGAAACTGACTCCTTCGCACAACAAATACCAGCGTACCCCAGCGTACCAACCCCGTCGTTTCAACCTCAGCGTTCTAACCCCGGCGTACTGATCCTGGTGTATCCAGCCGGCTCGGCTAATTCGGCTGGCCAGGCGTACTGATCCAGGCATACTAACCCGGGCATACTAATCCAGGGCGTACTAATCCGGGCGTACCGATCCGGGCGTACTACCGACCAAATCTGTCCAAATAACTGACTTCCTACTACTACCGACTTCCTACTACTACCGATTTCCTACGACTACCAACTTCCTACCACCGACTTCCCACTACCAACTTCTTACAGCTGACTTCTGACAACTGACTTATTCCAGCATACCAATCCCGGCGTACCAACCCCGTGGTTTCAACCCCAGCGTACTAACCCCGTCATTTCAACCCCGCCGTACCGGGCCTGTGTCTCCGGCAGGCCGGGCATACTAATCCAGACGCACTAATCCAGGCTTACTAATTCGGGCGTACCGATCCAGGCGTACTCTACCAACCAAAACTGTCCACACAACTGATAGCTATTAATAACAAAAGACAGAAGAGAAAGAGGAGCAATAAAGAGAAGAAGGAAGAAGGAGAGATAGATAACCAGAGGACCCATTAGCACCACTGCAGCGGAAAAACAAAGTGCCACAGTGGAGTGCCCAGGGGAGGCCACGAGGAGGCTGGGCTTGGAAGTTTTCTCCCCCTTCAAGAGATAGATAGAATTGAGTTTATAGACGCAAGCGGCGACTTAGGCCATACACGTCTTTTAATCTGACATACTCAAACTGACATACTAAATCTTAATTAAGCCACAGTGCAGTGCCCAGAGAGCGCCACAGTGGAGCTGGGCTTGGAAGTTTTCTCCCCCATGATGCAGAAAAATTTCGTCGCATGAACCGTATACAATTTTGTAAGTTGTGATCTCTTAAGTGGTTATGAAGCGTTTGAAAACAGCCAATATCCTGTGCTAGTCCAGAGAAAGAGAGAATTGTGTTTATGGACGCAATTGGCGACTTGGGCACACTAAAACTGACATACTGAATCTGACCTACAATAAATCTGACACAAACAAATACATTTGACCATTGATAAACACTACATTCTACATTCTATTGCAGAATGGATTGCAGTATTATGCTTAGTTCCTACTTGGCAGAAATTCCGACAGAAAATTTTCTGCTGCAGAAAATTTTGAGTGTAGAAAGCAGCAGTAATTTAAAACATCTATTTTTAATGCATATCCTAATTAAGATTTAAAATTTAGTGTAATGACATTATGGATATACTTCTAGTTTAATCTTTCATTATTCTATCTACCATAGGCCTTTCGACTGTTCACCAGTCTTCTTCAGTGGTTTATGATGATAATACTACATTTCTTCCTTTATATATTCTACACATTGTTGGGTGAAACGTCTCAAAAACGTTCCTCAAACACAACAATACCAAACATGTTTATACATGTTTTTACATCATTCTAGATAATTCCAGTATGAACCATTCATCTGATATTTTTCCTTCTAGTTGAGATGTGTCCTAAATTTTAGTTTTTATCTTCTCAACTAGAAAAAAATATCAGATGAATGGTTCATACTGGAATTATCTAGAATGATGTAAAAACATGTATAAACATGTTTGGTATTGTTGTGTTTGAGGAACGTTTTTGAGACATTTCACCCAACAATGTGTAGAATATATAAAGGAAGAAATGTAGTATTATCATCATAAACCACTGAAGAAGACTGGTGAACAGTCGAAAGGCCTATGGTAGATAGAATAATGAAAGATTAAACTAGAAGTATATCCATAATGTCATTACACTAAATTTTAGAAAGCAGCAGTGTTTACAAATTGCCTTTCTTAGCTGGCATCCATTTTTAAATTCTACTTTTCTGCACTTTTTGCCCAATTTTCAGTCCGCAGGTGGGAACCAATTACAGAAAAACATACTTTTCTGCTCAGCAGAAAATTTTCTGTTGGAATTTCTGCCAAGTGGAAACTAAGCATTACATTATCAAAAAATAGGTCAAAAACACAAAAGACAGAAGCCACAGATGGGAAAGAAGAGCAAAAATAAAAGGAAAGATAGATTTGGCTATTGATAAACATTACATCAGAATGGAATGCAGTTTTACATTATCAATTGGTCAGAGAGAGAGAGAGAGAGAATTAGGTTTATAGACGCAAGCGGCGACTCAGGCCATACACGTCTAAAATCTGACAAGAGAGAATCTGACATGAAAACTGACAATATGAAACTTGACATACTAAATCCAACAAAACAAAACCAACTCGCTATATCTGGCAAAAGAAAACTGACACACCAAAACTGACATATCCAAACTGACATAATGACTGACAAAAGAAAACTGACAAATTAAAACTGACATAACCAAACTGACGTAATGACAGACATACTGACTCTGACAAAACAAAACCAATATATTAAATCAAGACAAAATAAGAAAAAAGTTTATACAAACTGAAACTGACATACCGACACTGACATGAAACTGACTCCTTCGGACGAAAAATCTCAGCGTACCAACCCCATCGTTTCAACCCCAGCGTTCTAACCCTGGCGTACTGATCCTGGTGTATCCAGCCGGCTCGGCTAATTCGGCTGGCCAGGCGTACTGATCCAGGCATACTAACCCGGCATACTAATCCAGGGCATACTAATCCGGACGTACTGATCCGGACGAACTACCGACCAAATCTGTCCATATAACTGACTTCCTACCACTACCGACTTCCTACGACTACCAACTTCCTACCACTAACAACTTCCCACTACCAACTTCTTACAGCTGACTTCTGACAACTGACTTATCCCAGCATACCCATCCCGGCGTACCAACCCCTTGGTTTCAACCCCGCCGTACCGGGCCTGGTGTCACCGGCCAGCCAGGCATACTAATCCGGGCGTACTAATCCAGGCTTACTAAGTCGGGCGTACTGATCCAGGCATACTACCAACCAAAACTGTTCACACAACAGATAACTATTAATAACAAAAGACAGAAGAGAAAGTGTAGCAATAAAGAGAAGGAAGAAGGAAAGATAGATAACCAGAGGACCCATTAGCACCACTGCAGCGGAAAAACAAAGTGACACAGTGGAGTGCCCAGGGGAGTCCACGAGGAGGCAGGGCTTGGAAGTTTTCTCCCCCATCAATTGGTCAAAAACACAAAGACAGATAGATAGAATTGAGTTTATAGACGCAAGCGACGACTGAGGTCATACACGTCTTGTAATCTGACCAATATAAATCTGACATAAACAAACATATTTGACCATTGATAAACACTACATTCGTACATTCCATTGCAGAATGGAATGCAGCATTACATAATCAAAAAATGGTCAAAAACAGAGACAAAAGCCACAGAAGAGAAAGAGGAGAAAGGAAAGACAGACAGACAGATAACCACAGAACCCATTAACATTACTGCAGAGGGAAAACAGTGCTGAAGCGAAGTATCCAGGAGAAGCCATGAGGAGTCTGGGCTTGACAATTTTCTCGCCCTCAGGCCAATATCAGAGAGAGAATTAGGTTTACATAGGCACACCTAATGGTAAGTTCTCCAAAACTTCTTAAGAGAGAGAGAAAATAGGGTTTACCGGCGTAAGCGGCAACTGCGGCCATACACGCCATTAACTGAGCAAAACTTCCTAAGAAAGTAAAGCAAAGACTACCTATTCGAGAATAGATTCACGGACTTATTGAGTAAGTTTTTGCTCCAAATTGCATATTTTTTTTACAATTTCAGATTTTCTCTAATTGAGCACAGCTTTTAAAAACTTTCAACATTTTGGATTTTTTAAAAAAAAAGTCGAAATACAACACAGGGTGTTATATTCGGGTGAAGACAGTAGCATGTGCCTAGAGTTCAGTCGCATTAACTTAACTCGGTATTTAAGTCAATCCAGAATAAACCTAACCATTGAACAATAAATTCAAGCAGCAAATTAGAAATTTTAACTTTAAATCAAAGCCACTATTATAACTATTAACGAAAGGTATTTGCCACGAGCAAACAATACACGAGATTTTAAAGTCACTTGAATCCGCAGTATTAATCAAATAAATAAGGGATCAATGCAGTATACAATTTAAAAATGAACGTGTGATGCCACCAGAACTGTATTGGACATCAACGTGTCGGTGAATGATTAGAGTAATAAAAGATATATATTTTGCTACATTCATATGTTGGAATGCAGTCTTACAATATCAAAATTTTACGGATGGTAAATACTACATTCATATTACAGAATATGCAGTCTTACAATACCAAAATCATTTTTTACTTGAAATGAAATGAGTGCAGCAAAAATTTGAAAGAATGAGAAAAGAAAACGGATCAAAGTCGGGCAAAAAAATTCAAAAACATGTTGGAAAACAAAAACGAGTGATAAAACCGATGAATGACCAGAGCTCTCCTTCAGTACCACCGGTGTCAGTGACCAGTGGGCCAGGGGCAACCACGAGGAGGTAGAGAGATGGATTTTCTGCCCCCACAAAACAAAATGGCATTTTAAATAAAAATATTTCAACAAACTAATTACTAAATACCAACGTCGAGCACCAAAATGGCGGCACAAAATAAAATTTTGCTGACGTGAAAATACCATAATCATAAATCTTCACCTAACATCCGCTCGTGTTACCGGTTTAACTGAAAATATGATAGAATGCATTAATCACAACACACGACAGATTTTTTTTCAAAAAAATTTAGATAATGATACGATATATCAACGTGGAGTATCAAAGCCAAAATGGCGGTTCATAAAGAAATCTTGCTGACGTGGAAATACCTTAGTCATAGTCCATAGATCTTCAACAAACATTCGATCGTATTACCGGTGGAACTAAAAAGAATAGAATGCATAAATTTTTGACTAGCAATTTTTTTTTTTCACAGTAAAAAGATGAGAAAGCTACTTGGCTGCACCTACCGAGTTCAAGACTTCCTCAATAGACAGAAAATAAAAGTGACGCGGAAAGAGACATCAGACAAGTGAGAAGTGATAAACCCAGCGTAGCCACAGCCAATAGCACGAGGACGATCACAGCGCCACTGCAATGCAACCTCCATCGTAATACCGAGATAAATACCGATGTAAATTCTCGGTGATTCTGAAATAAAATCATAACATGGCTTGGGTTTTTTTGAGAAAATCCATTGAATAGTATTTAAAATGTTCTTTTTCTACCGGTATGCATTAACTCAACCCAACGATGTAATTGGCTCAACCAGGCCTGTTTGCTCATGTGTTACTCCCATGGCTACGCCTGATAAATAGGTCTTCTGTCATTTTTTTTCCAGTCTCACCTTACTAGGTTAAGTGGACTGGAAATTGAAATTGGAGCATTCCATGAATCATGGATGTAAATTTGACGTGTTTGGAATCCAGATTTGGGTATAGTATGGACCACGGTGTTCGAAAGAAGGAAAAGTATTTGAAAATGAAGTTTTACCAGTGTTGAAAAACAATTTTTTAGGTAATAAAATGGCTTTTTAGGCTGAAATTTTTTTGTATAAAATATGTGATAATCGAAGAAAAAAAATAAATATTTATTGGAAATGAATAGTAATTACAAGATTTTTCTATTTACTAAACAAAATGTAAGATGAAAATATTTTAATGATTAAAATACCTTTTTAAATCAATTCACTAATCACTATAGTTCTTCATATACTGTATTAAGTCGACGCTTTCCTTTCACCTTTCTTCGGTTAGTATTATCATAAAAATTTACTGAATTTGAATTTGAATGTGCATAATTAGTTGCTAGAAATCCAAATCTACTCTTTTGCAACGCTAATCTTGCCTCCAAATGTACGTGACAGTATTTTTGAAGTTCTGTCCATTGTAATTCCCAACTCAGAATTTTCTTACGTGCTCCGTTAATAACGATTGTTAAATCCTCCAATAACCCTTCCGACAAACTATCTATTTGAGAATCACTTACTCGAATTCTAGCACCTGCCTTATTAGCACACGATCCCCGAACGAGAACGATGCAATGACACAACCCCGAACAATGTTTCAATTCTTCAACACGTTTTAAGCGATCTTTCGTCGGATCAATCGAAAATGCAGACAAATAACATTCACGAGCTAACAATGATTTCCCGCCAACAATTCGAGCAAAATTACACAAAACATTAGCCAGATGAATTTCTTCAACAATACCTCCACCTTCCATTCGACATTTTTCCAATAAATTCAAATCAACACTCAATCCCCTTACATACAGTTCGATATACAGTTCCATCAACTCGTTATCGCCGAACTTCGTAACCAATAAATGCACAATCAAATAATAATGCGCACTCGTGGTAAATATACGAGACAACAATGCGACCTTCTCTCGCAACGAATGCGAACTCAATCCGAGTCTATGCTCAACGTTTACCCACATCTCCATCAAATTCTTCGTGTAGGAATAAGTGGTTTTTGACAATAAATCACTGACGAGGAAAATGTGTAAAACGCACGAAGCGAACGACAATGCCGTCGCATTGTCGCACGACGCAAGAAGACGATCGACGAAATCGATTCCTTTCTCGCACGTGTAGAAACGGAGCATTTCCCGCGATAATCTGTCAAGTAAATCCAATTGAAAAAGAAGTGTGAAGTACATTTCACGCACCCGGTCATTGTTTTTCAACTGCGGGACATTGTTGAAACAACAGATACATAATTTCAAAGCCAAATCTTTGCATCCAGCTTGCGCCAAATATTGTATTTGGGTCCATAATTTCTCGCAGTTCGTATTCGCGCAATAATACTTGAGATTCAGATCGGTTTTATCATTGAAAATCATTGCCAGTACTGTTTGGTACCATAAATGCGTGAAGGATAATTCAATGATGGCGGAAATGAGAATTGCACTTTGCGGAGTTGATCTGTGATTCGAATTATAATTATGTAAACAATTCTGCATAGCACGAGTTAGTTGGAGTCGCAATAACGGTTGGATATTTTGCCAATTCACGAATAAAATTGAGTTTGCTGTTATTTTTAATAATTTGAAAATTTTTTCGTCGATGTTTTCATCGATACTGGTAGTTAGAGTATCCCATGATCCGATCAATGATTTGGTAATGTTTTCTTCTTCGTTCTTCAACTCAAGTGTTTCCATGATTAAGGATTGCTTTGAACTCTAAGTTGTTGACATCGTAACTGGTTGTAATATAGATCGTTCGTAAGTAAATTGCTGGCCACTGATTGGCTGGTTAAGTGAACGTCGTAAAATGGTTTTGGACGTCGTGCCTAGCATTCGTAAAATTAGTGACAGGACATCAACTCAATTCAAACATAACAAGAAGTTGATTTAACTTTAAACGAATTTTGCTGTTCGATTATTTTCAGTTTGAGTGGCGCCACCCTAGTGAGCAGTTATTGGACTATCGTAAGTAGGATAACATGGGTTGCAAAATGAGATTAATACCCTGTTCACACTTGAACACTTTTCTAGAAAATGACGTCATCATTTCTCAAGTGAAAAAGTAAAAAAATGGAGTATTCACTCCAGTTTCCACTTTTCCACTTGAGAAATGATGACGTCAACTAGGCATAAGTTAGGCCGAAGGTGAGGAATAAATGTGTTGTCGTTATTTTGTTGATTTTTCTGTGTTTTTCTATTGAAAAAATTGATAATTTGATTAATTTTTTTTTTTTTTNTTTTGACTTG
>JH431968.1:160885-175724 GCA_000239455.1 Strigamia maritima | reverse complement strand
CACCATAGACTTACTTTAAAGGTTATACACTACACTTAAATAAATATAATATATAACACTTTAAACACTAAGGTAATAAATCATAGGCAATATCACAGGTCAAACAACATTCAATGGTCAAGTTCAGTTCATGCAGAAGCATTACTTCCTGTTTTACATGGCATTATATACCCTGCTAATCCTCCCTAATCCTCATGGAATGTGGAGATAGCAGAGCAGCCAATGGGTAAAGCAGGTTGTGGAATGTTAGAATTCCACCCTCTACATCATCCACTATGTCGGGGCGAATGGTCAGCAGAACTTATATTTATATATTCTCTGACCACTACTTTTGACTAATACTACAAATAAGAGTGATATTTATTATCCTGTTATTTATAGTTTTATTGCTACAGTTCGAATATGCCGCTACAGACGCAACAGCGCACTCTAGTGGCAATTCCTCACTATAACTACGGTTCGAGACCGTCACACTCCAAACTGAGGTTTTATTTGTTAAAACCTCAGTTTGGAGTCGACAAACACCATGCTCGATCCAAGATGGCTGCCACTGAATGACTTATGCATAAGTCATGTCATAATTCACGATTGGTGTGACTTATCAAAAAGCCGCTTATCACGGTTGACTTATCTGTTTAGTGACGCAATTTTGGTCACTTCCGGCTTGCCGTAAGTCATTTCAGACATGACTTACAGATAAGTCATGTAAGTCATTTGACTTTGAATGCACCTATTCTTATATTGAAACAACATTTCAGATGTTTTTTAGACATGTTCTTGTTTCGTGGGTAGTAATAATATAGGACATCAACTACAATGCAAATAATAAGAAATGACAAGCGATGAAATGACAATTTCATAAAATTGGGAAAGACCGAACGAAACAATAATTAAATTTGGCTCCCAAGGTAACCGTTGATAACCGAAAAAAATAAAAATAAAGCATCGTACTGTTATTGTTGTTATCAGCTGTGAAAACAAACGGAGCTCCTGACCGACCTTTCCTGCACATTATGCACACACCGACTGTCAAACAGGAAATGTCGAGATGGAACGTGTGCGTGTGGAGGAAATCGCTCGCCGAGTATATATAAAAGACACGAGCAGATTTTTGATGCCATTTTAAAACAGAATAGCGAAATGGCACCGAAACCGAACGAAACGGCAAGTACCCTGGCCGATGCAATTGCAGGCCCGACCGAGACCGAGATGAAATCCAACGACGCTTTCAAGCCCACTTACGTCAAACGGAATGTGCTTCTCTTTCTCTATCTTCATATATGCGCATTGTACGGCGTCTATCTGCTCCTGTTTCACGCCAAACCGGCGAGCATAGCGTGGAGTAAGTCGACTCGACACGAGACCAATAGAGAAAGAAGAAAAAAAATAATTTTTTTAATTTTAAATTTTATTTATTTATTTTTATTTTTCTGGATTGTAGTGTACGTGTTACTAGTGGTGACCACCAAAGGAATCACGGCGGGGGCTCATCGACTGTGGGCGCACCGTACGTACAAAGCTCGCTTGCCACTGCGCATTTACTTGGCGTTTGCCAACGCTTTGGGTTTCCAAGTAAGTCGGAAGAAAAAGGGAAGAAAAGATAGATAGAATTGAGTTTATAGACGCAAGCGTCGACTTAGGCCATACACGTCTTTAATCTGACATATTAAATCCCATTCGTTAAATGTAGAATAGCATCTACGAGTGGAGCCGCGACCATCGTGTCCACCACAAATTCTCGGAAACCGACGCCGACCCGCACAACGCACGCCGCGGGTTTTTCTTCGCTCACGTCGGCTGGCTCATCATGCGCAAACATCCCGACGTGTTGAGAAAAGGCAAAACCGTCGACATGAGCGACCTCTTGTCGGACCCCGTCGTCCGTTTACAGAAGACGTAAATCGAAATTCTATGTTTACAATACGTTAAATTCAACTCCATCTGAAGTTGTGCAATTTGTTGTAGATTTTACACGCCGTTGGTGCTGGTGGTCGGCATCCTCATGCCCACCTTCGTCCCCACGAAACTGTGGGGCGAGGACGCGATCACGGCTTTGTTCGTGTGCGCTTTTTTACGCTTGACATTCTCGAATCACGTTACTTGGCTGGTGAACAGTGCCGCGCATCTCTACGGTGACCATCCTTACGACTTGTGAGTATATACGTAGTACCAGTTATCGCTCGTCAAAATGTCGAAATTTTAAATGATCGATGCGGTACTATTTCAGGAAAATAAGTCCGGCTGAAAACGTGCTCGTGTCCATCTTGGCGATGGGCGAGGGTTTCCACAATTACCACCACACGTTTCCGTGGGATTATGCTGCGTCCGAGTGGGGATGGCACAAAAATATGACAAAATTTTTCATTGATTTGTGGGCAAAACTCGGCCTGGCATACGATTTGAAGCGGGTTCCGAAGGATATAGTGTTGAAGCGCAAGAAATTTAATGGCGACGGCTCGACGCCGTGGTACGACGAAGATTCCGCGCAAGAATATCTCAAATCGGCCGATTGATTGATTGATTGATTGATTGATTGATTGATTTGAGTCGAAATGCCGAAATCACTAAATCGGAATAATGGAAAAATATTTATTTTTTTGTGCTCTGTACACCATTAAATCGAATTTAAAAAACATTCATTTCTTTATTTTCTTTGTTCACTAACTCGTAACTGATGATTCATGTGCCGACAATAATAAAAAAAAAATAAAAAAATTTTTTTTTTTTTTTTTCTTTTTGTGTTTAACAATGCAGCAAACAGATTTATGTTACGCATTCAAGTTTAAAGGAAATGATCATGAGGAAAGCGTGAATTGTGAAAAAAAAAAACAACAAGAGAAAAAAGAAAAATATTCCTTTTAAAAGGTTTACGACATCACAGTTTTTATTGTTCCATTAGATCAAGCATCATTTAAAACCCCTAAAAGTATTCCGCAAAAATATTTTTAAAAAAATTTTGTTGTCTAAATTTACTTACGACATCGACAAAATGAGTCGACGTCACTGCTCTCCTGGCTGTTTCATTGTTGTCAGCCATTTTTATTTCGGATACCCCGTTATGACGAAACAAATCTCGCGCGTTTTCGAATCAGTCCCGCTTTTCTCTCGCCTTTTTTCTGAAGCTGTCGTCTGCTCATTTTGTTGATGTCGTAAGTAAATGTAGACATTACTTTTAGAGGTTTTAAATGATGCTTGATCCAATGGAACAATAAAAACTGTGACGTTGTAAACCCTTTAAATAAACTCTATCCAACAATTCGTGCACGAAACTGAAAAGTGAACTTTTTTGTATTGTACTGAAAGTATATACTGTGGCATCTTAATTTAATCTTCTAGTCGAGCAGAGTCGAAAAATCATTGTTTCGTAGCCAAAAAAAATGTGCGCAACAATACAAAAACCCAAAGGTTAAATAATTTTTTAAAAATATTTTACAACCGTTTTCGTTTGTTAACAATGGCACGCACATTTTTGAGTTTAGAAGTGGAAATTTTCAAGTCGATGATGCTATCCGACGTTAAAATATCCCGTCTCTGTTTTGTCATTTTTTTATTTTTTTTATTTTTATTTTTTTATTTCTCTTTTTCTTTTGATTTCTTCTAAACTCGAATCCCGCCTCTTTTTATAAGTCTGAAGATGGGAAAACCTCCGGATGAGCTGCTGCCAGTAACACTCGACATTCTCCATCGTCACGTGGGTCCAAATGGCGTCGAAACCACTAGAAAAACAAAAAAAAAAAAAAAAAAAAAACAAAACAAAACAATAAGTTTTGATGTTCTGTACTTCTGTAAACTAAATTCCAGCTACTTTTGAGCAATTTTCTGCATTTTAGCGTCGTTGCGTTTGGCGAATTGCAGCAAGGACCTGAAAACGAGACGAAAGAGGAATTTTCAGGTGATTTTCATTTTTCAAATACAATTTCAATCGTACTCTAGGTCGCTCGATTTGTGTCCGCTCTTGACCGGGATGTAATGGACCCAGGGTTTGAGCAACGGGTAGAAAAACTCGTCCCATTCGTCACCGACGTGGAAGACGAGGGATTTGCAGAGGAAGAGGTGCTTTAATCGAAAACTGGCGGCAACGCCGCGGAAATTGAACAGGTATTTGTACTGGCAATGCTCTTCCAGCGACATCTCGCTGGCCGGCTGCTCGTACAACGTGTCCGCGTCCGACTTCCACGCTTGGTTTCTCGTATATTTCGCGTCGGCCAAGTCTGGGTTCGCTCTGCTCAGTAAGATCAGCGAATCGCGTTCGGGACTAGTCCGGGAACCGCGAAAGAACGCTTTCTTCGTTTTATTCGACCACGGCCACTTTTCGGCAGCTCTAAAAAAAATACAAATTTATTTTTTTTGTTTCATTTTATTTTGGATTTGTTTATTGTTTACTTGGATATTGATTTTCGATGTTGGTCCCAGCGCCCTAAACCGGTCGGATATATGGATATGGCCGGTCCGCCTTCCCAGAACGACCAAGCCGGATATAGAATGTCCCAATAGTCGGCCGTCTGGATGGATAAATGCGATGCGATGCAAAGTAAAGCAGGGTTGACCAAAATACATGTATTTTAAAATACAATGTATTTAAATACGTATTTCAAAATACATCTTGTATTTTTTATTTTGTATTTTGGGTAAACTGAAGAGCAATGTATTGCAAATACAATTGTATTTTACCCTTATTGCTAACAATAAATTGCAAATACTTTTGAAAATACAAAATACATATTTTAAAATACAAAATACAGTAAAACCTCCGCGGACGGGACACCTCGGGTCTATCCATACTTTGTCCCGTCCGCAGAGGTGTCCCGTCCACAGAGGGACCCTCCGTAGATGGGACAAGAGCCCTTTGTCCCATCCGCAGAGGTAATGGTCCGTGATTGGTCAGTTTCAAGTTAATTTTTTAAAAATTCAAAATTTTCAATCAAAAATTCAAAATTTTCAATCAAAAATTCAAAATTTTCAATCAAAAATTCAAAATTTTCAATCAAAAATTCAAAATTTTCAATCAAAAATTCAAAATTTTCAATCAAAAATTCAAAATTTTCAATCAAAAATTCAAAATTTTCAATCAAAAATTCAAAATTTTCAATCAAAAATTCAAAATTTTCAATCAAAAATTCAAAATTTTCAATCAAAAATTCAAAATTTTCAATCAAAAATTCAAAATTTTCAATAACAATTTAACAGAATAAATATTCTAAAAATTTCTAATTTTTTTTAAAAATAATTATGCAAAATTTATTGTTTTGTCCGTCCGCAGAGGTCATTTAGACCAAATGGGATTGGACGAGGTGTCTTCTGTCCTGTCCGCAGAGGTAAATTTCTATTGGTCGGGATTGATCGAGTCGGGTCCAGCCAATATCGTCCCGACCACAGAGGTGTCCCTTCCGCGGAGTGCCCCGTCCGCGGAGGTTTTACTGTACATATTTTAAAATACAAAATACTCAGTATTTCAAATACTTATTTCAAATGCAAATATTTTCTATTTCCAGTTTTGAAATACAAACTACTTGTATTTTGTAATTTGTATTCTAATTTTTAGATTGGAAATACAAAATACAAGTATTATAAGCTCAGGTGTAAATAAAGTATTTGAAATACAATTATATTTTGAATCATTTGAGTATTTTGTATTTTGTAATTTGTATTTTCAACCCAAGTATTTTGGTCAACCCTGGGCTGGGTCAAGCGGAGAACAAACATTAATACCTTGCTGAACGAAAAAATAGGCATTTGTTTCCACTGTTTGGGACTCTGCGGCCAATCGCGCGTGTTGAGCACGAATTCGACGTCGGGCAATCCGTCTAGAATTCGCAGTAAAAAGTACTCGACTCCGCTGCATCGAAACGCGAATAAACAATCCTTCTGTCTGTACAGTTTGTGATCGATGATTTGATAAAATGTCCCGAATTGCTTGGTTTGATCGATCTGTTCTTTGCCGATGCCGGTTTCGTGCCAGGGAGAAAGATCGGCGTCAAGAGTCCTGCAAATTTCAAATTTTTCAGATTTCTCATTTCGCCGCTCATTTCGCTGCTCGACTCGCGATTTTTACTTTTCGAAACAGCTGCAATTTCGGTGTTCGCACGATTTATAATTTGCCAGTGCAAATTCGACATCGGTCAAGTGATCGCTCCAATCTGCATCTAAAAAAAAAACAAAGCATAAAATTCGATGAATTGATATTTGAAATGAAATTGAATCGGATCTCAACTCACTATTATATTTTGAAATTCCATCGCAAGTTGATTCTGATCCTGCATTTAAGTTGCACGTTTCTTCTTCCGAGCCGAGAGACGATGAAAGAACTAGAACAGCTAAAAATATAATTGTTCTCAGTCTCCGCGGCACCATTTGTAAACAAAGTTCAATCTCGGCTCTGAATCACGCAATTTTCTCGCCAGATGTCAATACTCGTCGGTCGGCCGTCAGCCATGCTGTGTTCGAGTAAAATAATTCTCTTATGAATTCTCTAAGGAAAAGACAGATTTTAGTATTTTTAACGGGCTGGGTGGCGTACGCGGCAACGTATTTGCTGAGGAAACCGTTGGGAGTGGTTCGTGTTTTGTCGAGTGTTTTGTGCGATATTAATTGTATAATTTTTGCTCGTAGATCAAATCTGATTTAGAAACGTCTCTGGCGTACACAAAATTTCAATTGGGATGGTTGGATACTGCTCTACTGCTTCCTTACGCCTGCATTCAGGTAGAATATTGGTAAATCGATTTTTGAAAAATTATTTTTTCTTGAGAATTTTTTTTTCTAGATATTTTTGGGTTCCCTGGGAGACCGATTAGGGGCGCGAATTACAATGTCGCTCGGTCTGGTCATGTCAGGAATCGCATTGGTATACATTCTGAAGAAGATTGAAAAAAAAATATTTATTGACTTATTTTAATCTTATTTTATGTTTTGCAGTTGAGTTTTAGCATGTGGACGAATTTTTTTGTGATGGTTGCGCTGTTCGGATTTTGCGGTGCCGCGCAGGTTAATTCATAAATTGATAAAATAAATAAATTTAAATTAATTAATTAATTTGAAATTGTGTATTTATTTCAGGGTTTCTGTTGGCCGAACATGTGTAAAATATTGGGAAGCTGGTATTCGGACGCAGCGAGGAATTCCATCTTTGGAATGTTCGGTACGAGCGCATTTGTCGGTGGAGTTTTCGGGACATTTTTAGCCGTAATAAGACTGTTGAATATCGTTTTCATCGCTCGCTTATCGATTCGATTTTCGTCTAGGTTCATTTACAGTCTGATTTTGGATGGCGTCACGTGTTTTTCGTGCCATCATTAATTGTGGTGAAGTAAAAATTAGAAATTTAACACATTTCGTTCGTTTTAAAAGGTTTTTTTTTAGATAGGTTTAGGTGTTGTTACGTTTTTTGTGCTGAATACGCCATCAGAACTCAATACCGTCGTGCCTGGAAAGGGTAAAATGCATAATAAAAAAATTTAAATTATTTAATTCTTGTGTTTTTTTATCTCGAAAAACAGACATTCCATCGCCAATAAAAAATGGCAATCAACCGACTTTGTGGAGCCTTTGGAAAATCCCGTAATTTGTGTTTTTTTTTTTAAAAAAAAAAAATGAGATTTTAAAATTTTTATTTTTATTATTCAGAATGGTGTTTGAAATTGCACTTGCCATGTTCTGTTTGAAACTAGTACGCTATTGCATGTACATGTGGTTGCCGTTGTATTTACTACAAAGTGTAAGTTTCTTTTTCGAAATTGAAAAATTAAATTTTGATTTTAAAATTCATCAAATAATTCATTTTTCAGTTGCAGTACACGAAAGAGTCGGCAGGCGCATTTTCCACAGTGTTCGAAATCGGTGGAGTAATGGGCAGCGCGCTGCTCGGAATCGTCACGGATAAGTAAAAATGATAAAATTGTCAATTTCGTTGTAAAAAATTGTTTTTAAAATTTTTTAAAAAAGATTTTTCGGCGGACGAAGCTTGACGGCCACAACCGTGTCGACCGGAATGAGCACGGTGGCGCTGCTGCTGTTTTTCGCGACGGGCAATTACGGATTCGCGATGAATGCCGTTTTCATGGCGATGGCCGGCGCTCTGAACTGCGGACCCGACACCATCCTAGGCGGTTCGCTACCGGCGCAGATCGGAGACAGCCAAGAGACGAGTTGCGCGGCCGGCGTCACGGGGCTAGTGAACGGTAAACTGACTGAACGGAGGGAGATAAACCAAACTTAATCTTAATTCCTGTTTTTCGATTCAGGTTTCGGTAGCGTCGGAGCGTGCTTGGAGGGTCCGATCGTCGGTTACATCTCGCAAACGTACGGCTGGGACGGAATGTTTTATTTCATTCTGTTTCTGTCGGCTGTAGGCACTCTGAGCACTTACCGCGCTCATTTAATCGAATCGAAACAACGCAAACTCTATTTACCGTTAACTCGTGAAATTGTGCAATAGATTTTTTTTTTAAATGTTTGTATAGAAAAATCTAAGAAAAAAAAAATGAGAAAATATTTATAAATAAATTTACAAGATTTCTATTTATCTGGTTTATTTATAAATGTTAATCACGGTCGACAGACTTAAGAGACTTAAGAGACTCGAGGGATATTCGAGGCTCACAACAGATGCGCTCGTTGATGAAACGAGAAATTTATAGAAATAATAAATCTAATGCACTTGTAATTCCTTCTACTATCATCAATCAAAGCTGCGGTCAACCCAACATCCGATCCGAGCTGAGGTATTAGTATTACATAGCCCGCGGCTTGACTCATATTTTCGGCTCGAGTAGGAAAAGTCACAATTTTCATTTCATTACAGGAAATCCGGATGGAATGTGAGTCATTTACAAAATATTATGACGAATAAGACAATCAACTCGTCCGTATGTTTTGTTTTTCTACTCTGTTACTCTTGCGTGACCGAAGGCAGCAAATGAATGAAGCTTCTTATCGCCACATCATGACTTATCCTCTCTCCCTCTCCCTCCTGTTCGGAATAAATGACGTCATTCTTTGACCAAGTTTAAATTTACATTCGTGTAGCAGCAGCATAGCATACACATGCCATCGCAGAATGTGCACACATCTGCGAAGGTAAGTTTGCTTATTCGTTTATTCTGCTTTGGAATTTTGATAATGTAAAAGCCTAAAAGGAAGGGTTGGGCAAAATACATGTATTTTAAAATACACTAATGTATTTCAAAATACATTTTGCATTTTGTATTTTGTATTTTGGGCAAATTGAAGAGCAATGTATTGCAAATACAATTGTATTTTACTCTTATTGCTAACAATATATTGCAAATACTTTTGAAAATACAAAATACATGTGAAATACCTTTGAAAATACAAAATATGTATTTTAAAACACAAAATACATATTTTAACATATGAAATACATATTTTAAAAATACTCAAATGATACAAAATACAATTTGTATGTTAAATCATTTTGAGTATTTTGTATTTTGTAATTTATATTTTCAACCCAAATATTTTGGTCAACCCTGCTAAAAGGAAAATTTGCTTTTTTTCGTTTCCTTTTTTCAATATTTTTATTTTTTCATTTTTTAAAATTTGATTTGTCGTTTTAGGTGGATAAGTAAAAGTGGCAGAGAGTCGATAGAGAAATGGTAAGCGATTGAAAGGAGACTTTAAAATCCGTCCACCTTAATGGCCACCTTAATGGAGCTTAAAAAAAGATCCCATTATATGTTCACTTTTATTTTCTAAATCCGTCCACCTAATGGCCAAGTGGAGCTTAAAAAAAGATTCCATTATATGTTCACTTTTATTTTCGTTTTTTATTTATAGTTTTCCGATCATTTGCTTATCGCCGTGGGAATCGTTACAACCGGGCCAGACTGCGAACACGACGAGATTCGCGAATTGGCCGCCAAATTGGTCGTTCCGCCGTGGCTCGAGCGAGAGACGTTCAATTCGCCCACGTCGTTCCACGCGCACGTCAAAACAAATGAAATCAATATTTCCCTGCGAAACAAATTGGTGCACTTCGACAACAACGAGCAATTGAAGGAGGAGCAGCGGCAGCGGCAGCAAGGCGGTGCCGCCAATTGCGCGACGGTTTTGAACGATTTCCTCGAATGGCTGCAATTTGTCGTTCGCGAAGCCCGCAGGAACACCGACTGTTACCTCATCACGGCGCTCGTCGGACATTTCGCGCTGTGGAAGGATTTTAAGTTCCTCGTTCGGTGCTGCGAGAATAACTGTCCGTCCAACGTGCGCGACGTGATCGGCTTGTGGTGTCAGTTCGCCGACAGCGGAGATCTCTTGTGTAAAGTAAAACGAAACAGAATCGAATTTACAAACGAATTGGAAAAATTACCAATTTTTTCCAAATCGAATTTTCAGCTGAAAAAGATGAATTTATGGCAACGCAACGTCAAGACCGATCTGGCGAGCGTCTATCCGCATCTGTTGGGCGAAAATCTGCCGAGTGAGTCGAGTGCATTTGCATTTTTAAATTTTAAATTTTTAATAGTTGCATTCGAAAATGAAAACTAACCTGGTTTTAGACGTTTTAGAAAAATTGGTTTTAGCCTGGTGTTCGTTTTAGTCCTTAAAAACTGCTTAAACCAAAACGATCTCCAGTTGGTCGTTTTAAACCTGGTTATTGGTTATAAAAGGGTTTTAGCAGCATTCTGTAGCAGCCATCTTGGATCAAGCATGGTGTTTCTCGACTCCAAACTGAGATTTTAGCAAATAAAACCTGCAGATTTTGTTCTAGGTGGGGACATCATTTAACATCATCCTAACGATTCCATGTGAAATCGGCATAAAAATAGGTAAAAGTTGCGAAAAGTAAAGCAAACCATTTGGACGGACGTCAGCGAACATCGTGGCTGCGGAGCGTGCACCTACGTCGGCCACGATGTTCGCTGACGTCCATCAAAATAATTTTGTCATTATTTTTCAAAAATTTTACTACTATTTAGCTGGATCATCATTAGAGCGTTCTTTTTCCCGACTTTTTCATTTCTCGGGAATTGAGAAAGGAAATTTTAAGCTTCTCGCTCGGGAATTCCCGGAAGCTAAAAAAAATTCAGAGACCCAACATTTTTATTGAAATTCATTGAATTCTCTAATTTACACTGGAATTTTAACCAAAATTCATTAAATTTTCCAATTTAAACTGCAATTTTAACAGAAATTCATTGAAATTCATTGAAATTTCCAATTTTAAGTGGATATATTTTTAATTTTTTATTCGGAAAATAAATTTTTTTCTTCTAGTATTCTTATTTCACCTTCAGAGCAGCACCAATTTAAAAGCAGCTAAAAATTGGTTTAATATGCCTATTTTACTCTATAAATTATATTTCTATACTTAAAATACAGATTTTCTTCTTAGGCGTTATAATTCCATTTTAAATTGTAAATTTCGGTAATTTTAAATATGAATTTTAGTAAAAAATACAATTTAAAAATATTTTTTTTAAATTTAAAAATTCAATTCGGATCAATATAAATACCATTTTAAATTACAAAATTCAAATGAAATTCAATGAATTTCATACATATATCTCTTATATTTGGGAATTCTAAGAAAAAATCAAAATTCCCGGGATTCGGGTCCCGGGAATTCCCTCCCGTTACGCTCTAATCATCATAGAATATATTAACCAAAATGGAATGGACAATTTATCAGCTAAATCTACTAATTTTTGATTTTGATTTTGATTTTGACTTGGTTTATCTAAAACCCCCAGCCAAGAGTTCAAGCTAGAATTTAGTTAAAACCAAAGTAAAACCAGGTCATTCGAAAATTGCTTTAAAACCAGGCTAAAACCAGGTTGGTTTTCATTTTCGAATGCAACTAACGTTTTTCGCTTTAGAAAAAGCGAGTGCGGAGCAGAAGGCGGAAGCCTTGGCCAAGGTGCTGGCATTGCCCGCCTTGACGCGTCATTTGGAGCACTTGGATTTGCTCACGTACCAGGGATTCAAATCGAGATGCGAAAAGGACGAGAGCAGCGTGCAGTTTTTCGACGATTTGATGAATAAATTCGGGCCGGATCTTGTGAACACGGAGCTGCTGCAGCGAATGGCACGCAAGCGCATCTCGTTTCAACATGTGCAGAACGCGTTTTGGTCGAGTCGAAACCACAATTTGTTCAAGGCCAAAATCAAGAGGAAATTAGGTGTGGATTTAGATACGGACGAGGCGAACGAGTTGTACGACGCGTGCAAAATCACGTCGCGGCCGTACAACTGCTGCATCCATTTCGCCAACAAAATGCCAAAGACCACGTTCAAGTACAAATGAGTAGCAAGATTTATTTGAAAGTATTATTATTCTTATTATTTATCTAAAGCTTTTTTTCAATGTACAAAGTTTTTGCATCAACCAAAGTTGTTATTTCTTGCCGGATTTCTTAATCCCACTGCCACCTAAAGATGACACATGAAAATAAATGAATTCATTCATTCATTCATTCATTCATTCATTCTTATCAAATCAATTTACCCATTGGTCCCTTCTGTGCAGCTTTTTGTGCCGCTTCTTTCAGCGCTTTCTGCTCGTCCTTTTGTTTCTGCTTAAACGCCATTTCATCCTGCAATATTCATTTATCATTTTCGATGTTTACAATTTTCAAGTTGAACGCCCCTTACATCGTCCACGTCTTTTTTGTCTTTTTTGGGTTGTTTCAAAGGCTTCTTTTTACCACCTGCAAAGTAAACGGGGCTATTGTGAGGTACTGGAGAAACAAGATATGATGAATTTACTTTATTCTACCTTCTCGACCAGACATTTTGAATGATTATTAGCGGAAAATACCGAAAACGTGCGTCGCGCAAAAATGGTGAGAGAAATACAAACGGTGCTGCGCGAGTTCCGTTTCCGTAACCGTGCGGTCGTGACATCTTTCGGGCGATTGAGGAACTCCAGATGTAAATTGTCGGCTGCACAGAAAATAAATTACTAGTAAATAAAAGATATCATTTTTTTAATAACACTAATTTCATAAATACAAAAGCAATGCGTCATAATCTTGTGTGCTTTTCAACGATTTCAACGCTACCATAGTCGATTAGAAATCACTCCTTGCGAGTGTGATAATAAAATAATAATAATAATTACATTAAAAGTTTTCACAAAATAAAATTTATTGTCATTTCAATGTAATCAATTCACAGTAAACTCTAATCCGAATCTTCCGTATCAACTTCATCGTCATCGATCAATTCCACGCCGTCCGAATCGTCATCACTTCCGTCAATAGTCACATAGTCATCGTCACTGCTATGACCATCGCCAGCTGAAAATTGACAAAAATGCATCAAAATTCGAGATGGGAGAAGAAAAAAATTCTATTTTTCTATTATTTATTGTCCCATCCGAAGACGGGACGCCAAAAATTAGTCTATAGACTCATTAAATGCTCCTGGCCACGGAAATCTTTAGTAAAAGGCGAAAGATTTATTCCATGTCTTGACCGGAAGCCAGAGATTGACAGCTTAAACACGGCAAGAGCAAAATCAGGTTAGTTGATGAACAAACCTAGGCATATTGAGGCGTGATCCAAACATTTCTATTTATTAATTAGAATATATTTAAAAATTGTTTTTTTTAATAACATTTGTTATCTATACATTAAAATCAATTTATTTATTACATTTTTTTAAATTAAAATTACGTGATTCTAGTTAATTTTATATTTTACATTAAAATTATTGTTTTGATTTGCAGCGCCCTCGAGTGACATTTAACTCAACTACTGAAACTAGAGCGCCATTTAATTTACAAGCATGGAAACAAGTACAGTACCTAGCAACTCCATTTCATAGTCTTCATCGTCGGTTCCCATATCGGAGCCGGATCCTTCTTCGCTTTCCACTTCTTCTTCTTCTTCTTCTTCCTGTTAAAAGAGAAATAAAAATATTTTTTAAGTGTTGAAATTTGGAAATAAAATTGAAATTACAATTTCCTCCTCATTGCGCCGTCTCCCAACTTCGTATAGACGACACGCATTGTAATCTGCTTGATGCTGAAATAAATAAATTTATTAAAATAATAATAAAAAAAATAATAAAAATTTCGACTTCGTACTTCGATTACGGCAAGAAATCGTTCCGATTTATCGCTGCAAAAGTCATAAATGTTTTTCTTGATGTCGATGGTTGCTGAAATGTAAAATTTGAAAGAAAATGATAAATAATTTGTTTTTATGCTTTTTTTTATGTTAATTACCAATATTTGAATAATCGGATGGATCGAGGGTCTGAAATGATGAGCCGAACGGACTTTTCTTGTGATCGAGATCCAGTTCCAGTTCATCCTCAGATGTGAGCATCGCTGCATAAATAACATTTCCCAGATGATTGAATTTGACTTGGCATTGATCTAGTGTGGGTACAGTGTGCAGAAGCTTATGAGTCCTCAAATCCCACTAAAAAAAAAGAAAAAAAAACATTTTCAAATAAAATGCAATTTTTATTTGGAATTTCACTTACAATTTCAGAATTTGATAGGATTTCTAATCCGTTTGGATGAAAAATGCCGCTAATGTTCGCATTAAACTTATCAAATTTATGTACGAACTTGGAAGAACGAACATCCCACAAAACTCCATCGGATAAAACCAATTCGTCAGTTGGATTGAACGTTGCTTGGTTTTTCACATAGTTATTCGACTGAGCGGGTTCCGCTAAAACCGATACTCGCTTGCCTGTTCTTAAATCAAAAATCTGCAAAAAATAAAATTAATAAATTAATAAATTAATTAGTTCAATAAAAAATTTCATTTCTTGTTTACCGCAGCAGTTTCCCCTTTCGTTCCGACGATTCGATCTTGATTAAGTCGACTAAATTCGACATAATGAAACTCACTGTAAGAAT
>JH431968.1:141470-160865 GCA_000239455.1 Strigamia maritima | reverse complement strand
TTTTTTTANAATTTTTAAATGTACTCTTGATAGTTCTAAATGAGTTAGTGGGCTTTCATGGCATTCAAAAGATTGTTCTTCCTGTCCCGAATATAAATTATACAATTTCAATTCTCCTGAATCGGTTCCAAAAGCGATTTTCTGATCACACGACTAATAAATAAATAAATAAATAAATAAATAAATAAATAAATATCGCAAAAAATAATAAAAAATTAGATCAAATTTCACCATAAAAGTAACGGATGTAAATCGATCACCCTCGTCGCCATTTTTAAACACTTTAACGGGACAAAACCGACTGTAAATCAACTTCCGATCCATTTTAGACCCTTCATCGCCTCCAAATTGTGGAAAAACCTAAATTTAAAATTAAAAAAAGCAATTTAGTTGACTTAAAAAAAAAAAAAATTAACAAATCATTACAGGCCGACATTGAACTCTTGAACTGAAATTCGCCGGTGCGCGTCTACGGAATAGCGGAGTTGGACACGAATGAGGCCTAAACAACAAACAAAAAAAAAAAAAAAAAAAAAAAAAATTAAAAACACAAATAAAATAACTTTAAAAAAATAAAAAATACAAACTTACTCTAATAAACCGAACGGTGGACACGTAACAACCGGATGATGACATAACGCATGTTGTTTCCTCAAATACTCCGTCACGATATTTTCCAACGTCACCGCATTCTTCGAATTCTTTTCATCCAACCTCATAATAGGACTCTGACTATACCCCCCGGACTGGCTTTTCTCCAACATCGACGACCGGACCACCCCAGGAGTCCTATGCGGGGTTCTAATGACCGCCGATCTATTCTTAATCGGTCGAAGGGGCGTCGTACACGACGCCGGACTAAAATTCGGGGTGATTTGCGGCATTTTTTTATTTTTATTTTCCCGTTTCTGAACTTCTTGAAGACGCGCTTCAGACCACAAAGTGGAGGCCGACTGAACAAATCCTGAACGCAAAAGACATTGATAAATCAATTTGACTAAATCAATGTCTTTGTAGTTGTATTTAGTCTGCGCTACGACATCGGCCAGGTGGATTTTATTGATGGACGACTCGATTCCGTTGTCTAGCGGAATTCCCGTCACTTTTTCCATAAGTTGCATCGTGTATTTGCAGAATTTCACGTGTTCGGAATGTTTGTCTTGGAGGATGGGTTCATTTTTCAAGACATTTAGTTCGCCACTGATGAAAAGCGGGAGTTTGCTGATGATTTGTTTGACCGACTCGTAGTGTACTAGGCCCAAAAGGGCTTTGCAGGCCAGCGCGCGGATGGAATCGGCGTCTGTGATGGGTGTTTTGACCGTTATGAGGGAGAGCAGAACCTGGAAATAGTGAATTGTGACTTGTGGTTAGGAAAAGTTAAATTTGAGTTTTACTTGAATTCCGTTGTGGTCTTGGACGCATTTTCGGCCTTTGTTTACTAGGTCGTCGCCAAATTTTCGATTTTTGTTTACTAGGTCGATGCGTGGAAGTTTCTTTTTGCCGCTTCGTCGGGTCGCTGAATTCTGTGGTCGGGCCAATCCGTTCATCTGAAATTAAAGAAAATGGTTTAGTTTTATGTTTTTTAAGTTGAAGTTTCGACGTTTTTCGCTCGAAATTTGTAGTTTTTATTGTAATTTTGTGTTTGTTGTTTTTTTCTGAGAGAATGATGGAGAAGGAGAATGTGCAAGCTTTCTATTTTTTACTTTTTACTTGTAGCATGCTGAGAGGGAAAATTTTATTTTTATTGCCCGCCTATTGTAACTTGAGTCTAATGGATGAGATGTACCCAGCCCTAAATATTCTCCCATAGTTCATTAAAATCTTGTCTATAAACTCTAAATTCTCATTAAAATCTTGTCTATAAACTCTAAATTCTCATTAAAATCTTGTGTCTAAACTCGAAATTCTAATGTTTTTCATTAAAACCTTGTGTCTAAACTCGAAATTCAAGATTTCATTAAAATCTTGTCTATAAAATCGAAATTCTAATGTTTTTGATTGAAATCTTGTCTATAAACTCAAAATTCTCATTAAAATCTTGTGTCTAAACTCGAAATTCAAGATTTCATTAAAATCTTGTCTATAAACTCGAAATTCTAATGTTTTTCATTAAAATCTTGTCTGTAAACTCGAAATCTCTACTTTTAAACTAAAATGTGCGATATTAGAAATTAACAACAAAACACTAGAAAATACTCACCCTCGGTACAAATTCGGACACGCAATTAATGACAACATTCAACGCCTTTCGCTGCACATCTGCATCCATGATAACTTTTCCTTCAGCGGCATCTAATAAAATAGCCATCCCGATACGACTAGACTCACCGCGCACAGTGTCGGGATTAGGCAAGGGCACCGGTTTGCGTAAAGTAGATTGCGTTTTATACGTCATCGAACAAACTGTCAACACATCCAAAGCATTCCTTGCAATCTCGGCCTTCGCCGAGAAATTCCAAGTGAAAATCAACGCAATGGCTCGCAACAAGAGCGTTATACCGGCCAATTTGTGCAACTCATCGACCGGTTTCCAGCTCTGCCCAACAAAGGGAATTAACGTTACAATTTCTAGAATCTCTTGAATCACTTCCAAAGAAAGCTTGGAAGCCTTACTGCGTAACATCGGATAAGAATTCCCCTCCAATCGGTTAATCTCTTGTGCTTTTTTCAATAAATGCGCCTCGTAATAGCGCTTCAATGTCAAGCACACGTGGCGAACCGTTTGTCTCGATGCAAAAACTTTGTCATCGTTGAAAAAGTCGCCGTAGCCGTCGATGGAGAGAATTTCCAATGTACTTATCTGCAATTAAGAGTTTTTAAAAATTACTTATTTCATATTACCGTTGTATTTTTCTTAAAGTTACAGTTCAACACCTGTAGCGAACATGCATTCGTGAAATTTCCAATAAATTTCGACAAAATATGTGAAATTTCCCGATAAATAACGACGAAATTAAACTCTGTCCAACAATTCGTGCACGAAACTGAAAAGTCAACTTTTTTGCATTGTAGACAAAAAATGTGCGCAACAATACAAAAACCCAAATGTAAAGAATTTTTTAAAATATTTTACGAGCGTTTTCGTTCGTTAACAATGGCACGCACATTTTTCGACTACGAAGCAATGATTTTTCGACTCGGCTCAACTACAGGATTAAAATAAGATATCACAATACATGCTTTCAGTACGACGCATAGGTCATTAACCAATGGGAGTTTCGTGCACGAATTGTTAAATAAAATATAAGTGAAATTTTTGAATAATTACAAGATTACAAGATTATTTGTTAAATCAAACATCGCTTTGTTGTGCTATATCCGAGTGGAACTGTCCTATTTAAACAATCATTGAGCAATTACCAAATTAAACAACTTCCGAAGACCATCTTGATCATCAAACAGATCCAAAATCCGTTGATAACGAAGACACAACCCAAAAAACATCGTCGCATGACATCTACCAGAATCGTGAGAACATTCGAGCAACCATAATGCATAACTAAAAATAAAAAAAAAAAAATAATTAAATTAAATAAAATAAACCAAGAAAATTAAAATCAATTTATATTCACTTGACAAATCTGGACAAAATGCTATCCGATAGCAAACAAACACGCTCCATCGCATCTTCGTTATGCGCGAGATAATACAAACACATCGAAACCCCCGTAGCAGCAATAGACGGCCGATGAATAGCCAACAATTTCTCCAATCCCTTCGCTGCCAAAAATTCAATCGCAACTTTTTTATGGCATAAAATTGTCGCTAAATACTGAAAACAAAAAACAGTCAACCATGATTTATTTAAAAAAAATAAATCATTTAAATTACTTTTAGTGCTTCAAATGCCGTTCCAACGTCATTATGGACTTTTAAATCGATAAGACGAAAGAGCAAATCCAATACATTTTCATTTTTATCATCTTTCTTAAGTATTTTAACTTTAAACTAAAAAAATAAAAAAAAATAAATTAATTCAAGAACAAAAATAATTGTTTTTTTTAATTTTTAAATTTTTTTTTTTTTTTTTTTTTACTTCTTGACATTCGCCAGTAGATGTTAAAAACTGCAAAATCAATCTCTGTTTCATGCTATCATCCAACGGACACATCTTAAACGATCCGATAACGAGCTGTTCCATCTCGGTCCAATTGCTGTTACTATTTTCATTAAATCCATTGACACTTTTCGGCGATGATAACCGCTTAACCTAAAGAAAACAAAAAAAAAATTAAAAAAAAAAAAAAAACTACGTAAAATTCAATTTTAATACACTTTATTTACTTTCACATCCGACATTGCATCACAAGCGTCATCAGTCGCTTCAAACTTGACTTTTTCAATACAGGAATTCGGCAGATGATGAATTCCGTTCACACTTTGCTCTTTATTCTCATATTTCCTAAATTCCCGTAACCTCTCCCACATTTTAGGCACTAAATCCGCATTTTGGGTCTGAAACTTGGTCGCAACATCCGGGATCTCCATCGCCGCTCCGAGCAAACCCGTGGAGTACGATCGCAACGGTTCCGGCGCAGTTTCCGCCCAATGGAATAATTTTGACACTAAATTCTCAGTTTCTTGAAAAATTACGGATGTTTCCAGTCCGGGTAACAAATCAAGAAGCAACCGACAAGCAGCAGTGTTTATTTCGCGACTTTCACGGTCCAAAGCGTAATTATTTATCAACTAGAAATAAAAAAAGTTGTTAATTTTCCATTAAAAAATGGCGTTTTTCCTCATTTTCGCGTTACCTTGGTCATGAAATCATCATTATTGAATATAGCTTTTAATAAATGGCCTAAAGAACACTGTGGATCTGATCTACCTGTAAAATTTAATTATTTTATTTATTTTTTTTTTAAATTATATTTTATTTTTCTGCCCATACCTGGATGTCGGTCATCGAAGGGATCGGGATCCATTTTTAGATAAGCTTCTGTTTCTTTTTCAACGAGTTCGGCGATACTAAATAATAATTAATTTTGGTTTTAAATGTTTTTCTTTTTTTTTTTTTTATTTGTTTTTTTTTAAAGTAAATTTGGGTAGTGATTTTTACCTCGTTAATATCGGTAGTGGGTCGCTATTATCTCGTAATCCTGCTTCCCACTTTGCTAACGATTCTTCTACGAGCATTGTGGAGTTTAAAACTCCTCCGGAGGAGTTAACTTCCATGTTTGGATCAATGATATAGATTGAAGACCACATGCTCCAACATGCGCTAACACATGGTAATGGAGTATATTTTACCTACCGGCAGATAATGATACTAGTTACTGCCGCCATAATCCAGAAAATTAAAAAACCATATAGACAAAATTAAAGGAACCGATTCATTATTTATTTATCTGCTGATTTTGTTACCTATATATAAGTTTTTTATTTAAAATTTGAATGTGTGCTTCACGATAATAAATTCCAGTATAGTTGCGGCACAACTGGATCCACAACTATACTAGAATTTCTACTTTCTACAAATATGGCGCCAATATTAAATTAATTTTTTAAGTTTGTAGTCTCTTTCACCATGGTTTGTAGTCTAGTTATTATGGTATGGAATCGAGATTGGATTTATAAAAGTATTCAAGGGCTTGGTTCAAATCATGGAGCCCCAAATGAGTACTTCAATTCCAATTTCCAGATCACTTTTCCCATGCCTTAGCCTAACACCTGCAACGGGCTGATGTCTTAATGTAAAGTGGACTGGAAATTAAAAATTAAAAAATTATTTACATTTGGCTTTTTGTATTGTTGCGCACATTTTTTGGCTACGAAACGATGATTTGTCGACTTAGATCGAATAGAGGATTAAATTAAGATACCACAATATATACTTTCAGTACAATGCAAAAAAAAAAAAAAAAAATACGGAAATTATAATAAAAAATAAAAAAATTTAATTTTTTTTCATCAATTTTTTATCAAAAATTTTTTTTTTTTATATATTTGTCATCAAATTTTTATTTTTCTGTACATTTTTCATCAACTTTTTCAATCAATAAAAATACGTCGCACAAATCTAAATTTAGAATTTTGCCGCTATTTTGCCACAACCGGTTTGATTTTTTCATCCGACCGGTTCCAACCAAACAAACGTATAACCTCCGTTCAACTTGAACCAATCACAAGCCTAACCAACTCCACTGGTGACCATGCGTTTCATAGACTAAATGGACATGTTTAAAATTACATATTGAACATCCACAAAGTGCCTAAATCCATCGAATCAAACCCTTTGAAACCAATACCAGGACTATTGACAAGCGACGTGTATCCATCCACACCGCTCAACCATGGATACCGACGCCAGCGAGCGAAACCACAGTAACGGTAAATCACGATCAAAACCAACTTTCCAAACCAAAGACGAGCGAATTGAAAAATCACGTGACAATAAAAAAGAAGACCGTGCCAGAGACGAAAAAATCGATCGCGACAGAACCAAAGACAGAGAAAACCGACACAGATCGCGCAGTCGTGACCGCAAACGTAAAAGATCCCGAAGTCGAAGTCACGATAGGAAACGTAGCCGATCGAGAAGCAACGAAAGAGATCGCACACGCCCACGTGACCACAGTGACAAAAAAAGGGATAAAGATGGCCGTGAAAACAGTAAAAACGATGCCGCTACCGACGGTACCGAGACAGCTAAGATAAAAAAAGTCGAACCCTTATCTTTAGAGGAATTAATCGCCAAGCGAAAGGCGGAAGAAGACGCGAGGAGTAAACCGGTGTTCCTAACCAAAGAGCAGAGAGCGGCCGAGGCCATCAAGCGGCGTCAACAGGAAACGGAAGAAAAACGGAAAAAAATCGATGATGATAGAAAAAGTCGTTTAGTCTTTATTAATGACGATAACAAGAAAAAAATGATGATTTACACGATAGAGGGCATCGTAGACGGGATAAAACGGAGGAAGTTTGCGAAGAAAAGGATAAAGAGAAAGAATCGGAAGCCATTAAGGAACGATATTTGGGATCGATTAAAAAGAAGAAACGAGTGCGGCGATTAAACGAACGGAAATTCGTGTTCGATTGGGACACGTCCGAGGATACGGGCGTCGATTACAATCCACTGTACAAAGAAAAGCATTACGTACAGTTGTACGGCCGCGGTCACATCGCTGGAATCGATTTGAATGCGCAGAAAAAGTATCAGTCGAAATTCTACGGAGACTTATTGGAGAAGAGGCGTACGGATACCGAGAAGGAACAGGAGGTGAATCGACTGGAGAAACTAAAGACGAAAGAAGCGAAACAGAAGTGGGGAGAGCGACATTGGTCCGAGAAAAATGAACCGGAAATGACCGAGAGAGATTGGAGGATTTTTCGAGAGGATTACAACATATCGATCAAAGGGGGGCGCGTGCCCCACCCGATTCGCAATTGGGAGGAGGCGGTGGTACCGGCCGAGATCATGAAAATCATCAGTCAAGTCGGATACGAGGAACCGACTCCGATTCAACGCCAAGCCATTCCGATCGGACTGCAAAATCGCGATATTATCGGCGTGGCCGAAACCGGAAGTGGGAAAACACTCGCCTTTCTCATCCCGCTGCTCATCTGGATCCAGTCGTTACCGAAAATCGAGCGGAACGAGGATGCGGACCAGGGTCCGTACGCGATCATCATGGCGCCGACACGTGAGCTGGCGCAACAAATCGAGGAAGAGACGTTGAAATTCGGCAATCCGTTGGGAATTCGGACCGTCGCCGTCATCGGCGGTCTATCGCGCGAAGACCAAGGATTTCGACTGCGATTAGGATGTGAAATCGTCATCGCCACGCCCGGGCGTCTAATTGATGTATTAGAAAATCGTTATTTAGTGCTGAGTCAATGCACGTACATCGTTTTCGACGAGGCCGACCGGATGATCGACATGGGATTCGAACCGGATGTGCAGAAAATCCTCGAATACATGCCGGTGACGAACCAGAAACCGGACAACGAGGACGCGGAAAACGACGCGAAAATGATGAAGAATTTCAACAGTAAAAACAAATATCGGCAAACTGTCATGTTCACCGCCACGATGCCGCCGGCCGTCGAGCGACTCGCGCGCACCTATCTGCGACGTCCGGCGGTCGTGTACGTGGGCTCGGCGGGCAAACCGACCGAGCGCGTCGAGCAAGTCGTGTTCATGGTGAGCGAGGCGGAGAAACGGAAGAAGTTGTTGGAGATCTTGCAAGGGGGTATCGAACCGCCGATCATTATTTTCGTCAACCAGAAGAAGGGGGCGGACGTTCTGGCGAAGGGGTTGGAGAAGATGAGCTACAATGCGTGCACTTTGCACGGCGGCAAGGGCCAGGAGCAGAGGGAGTTCGCCTTGGCTAGTTTGAAAGGGGGGAGTAAGGATATTCTGGTGGCGACTGATGTGGCTGGACGTGGTATTGATATTCGGGATGTTAGTATTGTTATTAATTATGATATGGCTAAGTCGATCGAGGATTATACGCATCGGATTGGGCGTACGGGGCGTGCGGGGAAGAATGGGAAGGCGATTAGTTTTTGTACTAAGGATGATAGCGGGTTGTTTTATGATTTGAAGCAGTGTTTGGTTAATAGTCCGGTGTCGTCGTGTCCGTCCGAGTTGGCTAATCATCCGGATGCGCAGCATAAGCCTGGGACTGTGTTTACTAAGAAGAGGAGGGAGGAGAAGATTTTTGCTTGAGTTTTGGGTTTGGGTTTTTTTGTTTTTTTTTGTTTTTTTTGTTTTTTGAAACTGAATAAAACTTGGAATTTTATTTTTTTAATATATCCTCAAATGTCAATAAAAAAATCACAAAAAAAAAATACTGAGAAGTCATTGAATAATAAAATGCTGAAAAATCATTTAAAAACACATGAAAATGTATTCAAATCACAAGAAATCACTGAAAAATCATTTAAAATCACAAGAAATCACTGAAAAATCATTTAAAATCACAAGGAAACACTGAAAAATCTTTCAAAAACACAAGAAAATGTATACAAATCACAAGAAAACACTGAAAAATCTTTTAAAAACACAAGAAAACACTGAAAAATATTTCAAAAACACAAGAAAATGTATTCAAATCACAAGAAATCACTGAAAAATATTTCAAAAACACAAGAAAATGTATTCAAATCACAAGAAAACACTGAAAAATCTTTAAAAACACAAGAAAACACTGAAAAATCTTTCAAAACCACAAGAAAACACTTTACAATTATTTTAAAAAATTCTTTACATTTGGGTTTCTGTATTGTTGCGCACATTTTTTGGCAACGAAACATTATGATTTTCGACTCGGCTCGACTAGACGATTAAAATAAGATACCACAATAACCACTTTCGGTACAATGCAAAAAAGTTCACTTTTCAGTTTCGTGCACGAATTGTTTGTATAGAGTTTACCTGCATTGCTCACATGCTCGTGGCGTGTGAAAAGTAAAAATTTTTTTTTTTTTTTTTAAGTTTTGATGAATTGTACTATGTCACAGAAGCAACAAAATTGGGGAAAATTCAAAGCGCTCTCTGGTAAAGAATGGGTTTAAAACCTATAATTAAAAAAAAAAAGTGCAAATTGGATTATTTTTCCTTCATGGGAAATATTAATAATGACCTATGCATTGTACAATATATATTGTGATATCTTATTTTAATTCTCTAGTTGAGCCGAGTCGAAAAATCGTTGCTTCGTAGTCCAAAAATGTGCGTGCCATTGTTAACGAACGAAAACGCTCGTAAAATATTTCAAAAAATTCTTTACATTTGGGTTTTTTATTGTTGCGCACATTTTTTGTCTACAATGCAAAAAAGTTGACTTTTCAGTTTCGTGCACGAATTGTTGGCATTTTTTGGCTACGAAACAATGATTTTTCGAAAAAAAATGGTTAAAATTTTTTTAAAAAAATACCTTGTTTCTGATACAAACAAACTCTTTGATACAACCTACTGTACAATCATCCATCAACCCTGTGAAAGTTTCGAACCGTAGTTGCAAATTAGCAGAGTATATAAGCTCATGCAAAACAGAAGAAAGAGAATTAGGTTTATAAACATAAGCGGCGACTCAGGCCATACACGTCTTAAATCTGACAAAAATGAATCTGACATGACAATATAAAACTTGACAAACTAAATCCAACAAAACAAGACTGACACAACCCGGCGTTACCGACCCCGGCGTATCCAGCCAGCCGGGCGTACTAATCCGAGCGTACTACCGACCAAATCTGTCCCTATAATTGATAACCATTGATAACATAAGACACAAAAGGGACAGAAGATCAATAAAGAGAAGAAGGAAGAAGGAAAGATAGATAACCAGAGGATAGGACCCATTAGCACCACTGCAGCAGAAAAACAAAGTGCCACAGAGTACCAGGAGAGGCCATGAGGAGGCTGGGTTTGGAAGTTTTCTCCCCCAGCAAAACAGGAAGTATTCCTGATTGCTACTGAAACCGTGAACTTGATTGCCTATGATTATTTGCCTAAATAGTTTACGTGAAAGACATAACCAGAAGGCCCATTGGCACCACTGCAGCGGAAAAACAAAGTGCTACAGTGTAGTATCCAGGAGAGGCCACGAGGAGGCTGGGCTTGGAAGTTTTCTCTCCCTGCAAATGACTAAAAACAAAATATTATTCTTTAAAAAATCAAAAAAAATTATTTGACATGCATCTTGGCATTATGACAAAAAAAAAAAAAAATCGTAAAATTTCATCAGTCATTCATCTTTTTTTAAATATGAGCAACCGTGAGATCCATCGTGCGTTAATGGAACTCGTAGTACAGTAATTATAGACTGTAAAAATATTACAAATCAGTTAAATGTTCATAAAATTTAATTTTATTTTTTTCCTTTAATTCAGCATTCATACAGAGATTAGAAGTAGTAAAAAAAATTAAAATATCTGTACTCTAGCATTTTCAAAATCGACAACAATAATTTTGCCATCTGGAGAAACACAAACATCAGTTGGACAATTAAATTCTCCAATTTCACTCCCATATTTGCCAAACACATGTAAAAAATTACCATTCGAATCAAAAATCTGAATTCGATGATTCTTACTATCAACAACTATCAAATTTCCCTCCGTATCAACACCAATCCCCGACGGTCTTCTAAATTGACCAACATTATCACCTTGAGTACCAAATGCCTTTCGAATCATCTTCAAATCGGATGAAATAAAATTAATATTATGTAGATCAAAATCAGAAAACAAAATTTCATCTTTACATGTAAAACAGAGCCCTCTAGGAGCACTCTTTGGTAATAGCGAAGGAGAAACGTTCCTCGGTGGGAAATTACTATTCAGTTGTGATGGAGAAACATTCCGTGGTAAATAATTATGCAATAGTGACGAAGAAAAACACACAACTTGACCACTGAAATCAAACAACTGCATCCGATGATTGCGGCTATCAGCGACCAATATCTGATGTTTCGAATTGACCGCCACGTCCCAGGGGTAATTAAGCTGCCCAATTCCACCACCAAATTTACCAAACGCATGCGCAAATTCTCCGGACATAGTAAACAATTGGATTCTATGATTAGCCTTATCGGCAACAACGATACGACCACATTCGTTGTCAACAGCGACACCTACCGGCAAGTTGAATTCCCCAATTTTCGAGCCCATCATGCCGAATTTGAATAAAAATCGTCCATCGATGCCGAAAACTTGCACTCGATGGTTACTTCGATCGGCGACGATTATTCGGCTTTGTGCGTCGCAGCAAACGCCCCATGGTCGGCTGAATTGACCATCCGCTTCGCCTTTCGTGCCGAAAACTGCGATTGGAGTTTCGATTTTCGTCGAATCTCGAACGTGGACTTTGACCGTCAATGGGCTGTTGACCACGTGGCAGTTGAGGATTTTGACGGATATTTTGATGGTTCCAATTGTTTTCGGCTGGTAGTTGATAATATATTTCGAGTGTTGGTCATCTTGGGTGAAGATTTGGAAATTGTTCACATTTTCACATTTGATGCTGATGAAATGTGGATCGCATTCGGTGGGTTGGTTCGCGACGTCTTTGGCGTCGATTGTGAATGATGATAATTGATTGGTTATTGTTGGCTTAGAGTCGGGTGATAGGACGCAGAATGGAGGGAACGGAAAGGCCACTGAGAGGTTGTTGTTGTTGTTGTAGAGGTCGATGTCTTTGAAAAGGGGATCTCGTTGTTGCATTAGTTTTTCGATGTCTTGTTTGACGTTGTATATGTCTGCGGCGTTGTCTGTAGGTTTCTTGGTGTTGTCGAGTAAAGTTTTCGATGTTATGTACTTGGGAATGAAACGATGGAGGTCGTGTATTATTTTATCGAATTTTGACTGCGAGGTTTGGAATTCCAGAGGATAATCTGTTGAGTAGAAAAATAAATGATTAATTACGGGAATTATTTTATTTTGGGTCAAAATTAATATTTTTGCAACGAAAATAACATTTTTTGCGTCGGATCGGAAATAAATAACAACAATTTTGCGTTGAAAATTTAAAATAACCAAAAACAAGATTTTTCACCGAAAATAGGTTTCTGCATGGAAAATAGCGTTTTATGCACCGATAATATCATTTTCTGCACCGAAATCGGCATGTAAACAATATTTTCTGCATGAAAACAACATTTTCTGCATGAAAACAACATTTTCTGCATGAAAACTACATTTTCTGCATGAAAACAACATTTTCTGCATGAAAACTACATTTTCTGCATGAAAACAACATTAAGCAACATTTTCTGCATGAAAACAACATTAAGCAAGATTTTCCGCATGAAAACAACATTAAGCAACATTTTCTGCATGAAAACAACATTAAGCAACATTTTCTGCATGAAAACAACATTAAACTACATTATTGTTAAACGACTTTCAGATAATTCAATTTTCTCAGACAAAAAGCATTTTTTTAAGGCAAAAAGCATTTTTTAAGCAAAAAGCCCTTTTCTCAGGCAAAAACACACTTTCGAATGCAAGAATGCTTCTTTTTTTTATGTCAAAGACGCTTATTGTATGTCAAAAAAGCTTTTTTTTAAAGTCCAAAATGTTTTTTTTTTTAGTTCAAAATGCTTTTGTCTCAGTCCAAAAATTAGTTTCGAGTACAAAAATTCTGTTATGTAATGAAGTAAACTAAAATAATAAAAAAAAATTAACCTAAAATAAAAATTGACTAAAAAAAACGTGCAAATAGCTGGCTGTCTATTTGCATCGTACGTACGTGCAAATAGCATGTATGGACGTAAATACGTGCATACTTACGTATGGGCCAATTGGTTGATGGCCATTGGCCTGAAGACTGAAGAGGCACAATGAAGGATACTTAAGAAAATATAGTTGTTTACAAGAACATGTTTAGCTGACAGTTTTATAAAGAAAATCAGGTCTTTGTGACTCATCTGCCATTATTTATGCATAATTTTTTTTTTTGATAATCAAATTTTATTTTAAATGTTCAAAAACCATTATTTTGGGTTAAAAAACCAATTTTTCGGCCATAAAACCAATTTTTCGGCCATAAAACCAATTTTTCGGCCATAAAACCAATTTTTCGGCCATAAAACCAATTTTTCGGCCATAAAACCAATTTTTCGGCCATAAAACCAATTTTTCGGCCATAAAACCAATTTTTCGGCCATAAAACCAATTTTTCGGCCATAAAACCAATTTTTCGGCCATAAATACGTGCAAATAACCGGCCTTACTGAGGGCGTGCTATTTGCACGTACTATGTGCGTACGTACGTGCAAATAAATAAGAAAAAAAAAAAAATTACCTTTACAAATTTGTTTAATATATCCAATTACATTTGCAATGTAACTCTGCACGTCGTTCATTATAAGTCTCGCTTCATTATAAGTCTTACAAACATCCTTCTGTAGGACTCTCTGCTGGACCGCTACATGACCGGAAAAACTACAACATTGATGAACAAATCTCTTGCATCTCCAGCAATAAAAAAGCGTCTCGACGTACTGCGGACCGTAGAAATTCTCATCCAATTCCACGGTAAAGCAGTTGCGGTGTATCCCAATGCACACGCGGCAAACAAGAATGTCGCAATCCCGACACCTTGCCACTGCTCTATTCCTAAGCCAACACTTACAGCGCGGGACTTCTTTGTGGATCAACTGGGGCGATAATGGTGTCCAGTGGAATTGCTGGCTTAATATAGCATAAATTGGACAATTATTAAATCCAAATTCCATTTTGTAAATGTCAATTTTTCACTCTTTAGAGACACATGACGATTCTGTTGGTGGATTCGATCCTGGTGTCAACTGTCATAGTGTGAATTATTCTCTGGTTCAGGAAGGGATAACAAAAATGACTGGATCGCAGCAGGGGGTTTTGTTAGACAGTCAAATGTCACAGATTATGATTAAGTCTGACCTCTGATATGCTATTGGAATGAGTCAAACGTGGACCCCTGAAGTGATAGAGATCAACAGCTTTTTTTTCTTTTTTTTGGACCCAAGAAGTCAAATTTAATTTTTATTTATAAAAATTTAAGAATTAGGTGTTTTTTTTTTGGATTAATTTAGAAGTATGAAAATATACGTGGTATATAAAAGATTGAGGTGATTTTAGTGTTATCACTGTAGTCTGTACGCGGTTTGTCATTTCCCACCAGGTGGCATGGGTGCGTGTCTTTTACAAATGCACCTTGAAATGCACGTGTGTATAAAACATATCAACTGATTCTACGATATAATAACAATAAACCAGAATAATTTATAGGATATTTTAGAAGACCGGAGAGAGAGAAGAATTAGCCATATAGAAGGCCGGATATTTATGCAAAATAAAAAAAAAAAAAATATATAAAATATGCACTAAAAATTGGAAAAATGTGCAAAATATTTATTTCTTAGAAATTTCTTGGAAATGTCGTTAATTTGCTATTGTACCACGTGATATGTTAAATCACGTGGTACAATAGCAAATTAACGACATTTCCAAGAAATTTCTAAGAAATTTATAAAAATTTGTCCAATTTTTCAAAAAATTTGAAAAAAAATTATACAAATTCTTGCATTTTAGAGTTTTTTGAGTAGGTTTTAACCCCGATCAAGGGTTTTATGCGCATTTATTCAGCGAATTTATTAAGAGATTGAAGAGATCTTCGACCATGAAAACATGTACCGTACCTACGTTATATTCATTTTTCAAATTATTTTCTTTTTCTTATTAGACAGTTTGCGCTTTCACGAACGAGAATTAATTACGAGAGACGAGATAAATATAGAGACATGAAAAAAGATTGTTCAAAAATCACCAATCAAGACTGAATAGTTTCAAGTGAGGTGATTTGATAAGTACAGTCTTAACATATTATTGAGAAAAATATTCAAAAGTTTGTAAGGTTATCAATGCAAAAAATATTGCATAATGTGTGGCGACCAAACCTGGTCTTTTCAGAAGAATTCTGAGATTTTAAAAAGAGTTTTCATTATTTTTCACATTAATGTAATTTAATAAAAATAAATACTGTGCGTGCGTTTGAATCACTAAAAAACTAGTGTCTTATTTCTCTTCCCCTCACATTTGGGGTTCATTAGCCAGCAATTAGCAAGCCGCCATTGCAGTGGCGGTTGGGGGGTTACCATGGTTGCACTGCTGTTTTGATGAGACCCAGATCCTTTGTGAAGAGAATTGTGATGCAGTGCGCAGAGTCCCGCGCAGATATTTTGGAAATCTATAAGAGGGTCGCTCCACCGATGACGCCAGTCTAATATCATCATCAAACAAACGCCATACGTTTCATCCTCTCTATCAAGTAGTTAGGCTGATAGTGGATCGTTTGACTAGTTAGCTCAGCATTTGCTATCACTTGTACATCACAAGTGCCAGCACTCTGTGCAATTGTGTTCATACACACTTGCAACCTAACAGTCATTTCGCGGCTGTTTTAAGGAATTCTCTCTATCCACCTATAACCCCATACCGTTTCGACGCGGGATCGTGCATACAGGAGACTACTGGTATATCTGGTTAACCCTAGACGACCAGCCACTTAGAATATAAGACTCTGTGTGAGGATTTCACTTGCGCCAACCCGAACCCGGCAACGATTAGGTTTATTTGCGACAAATGACTTGAAAGTTCTAAGGAAATTTTGAAAACTGGGAATCTTAATTAACTGTCCCTGCTGATGATTCCATTATAATACCATCAGATGCTCACATACTTTCCAAACTTGAACCAATTTCCAAACTTGAAGAAAATAACCAACTATCACAAGTAAAACAGGTACTCGTAGACAATTGTCACTTTCCTCAAAAAATGAGTTGTCACAATGGTAGATGTAAAAAATCATCTGAAAGGCGATTTTAAATATTTTTTCACAACCTGTTTTTGAGTAGATTTAAAATTAAAATGCTCTAGTACAGCCTGACATCTAGTGACATGTTTGGTTATAATTCGTACATACAAAAACAGTTTTCCATAATTAATTCCATAATTAAAGTATAATTATTAAACAGTTTCTAAGTAAGAGCTTGGATCCAAATAGAATCATAACTTTTAATATTTATCTACTGGTTTTGATCTACTGGCTTTGAGGAGTCAAAGAGAGTTGGCCCTTTAGATTACCGTAGATTTCACACCCATGTCTAGAATGGCGTTTAGGATTGCTGCAAATTTATCTTTTATGTTCAAGGAGCATAGCAATTTACTAGACCGTTATACAGCCGCTAAAAACGCTGGTTTTAATGGCGTGGAAGTTGGTTTTCCATACGATGTATCAATCGAAGAGTTGGCGACGCATAAGATCAACGCAGGCCTTGAACAGGTGCTGCTTAACAGTTGGCCAGGTGACTTTTTCATCAACTAGTCAAACTGTATCGTTATGAAATGAAGCAATAAGAAATTGTCAATGAATTACAATCACATAATTATTTTTTTTTATTTATTTATTTTTTTTTATAGGTGATTTATCCAAAGGGGAATTGGGTTTAGCTGCAATTCCAGGAAGACAAGAGGAATTTATAAAAACTTTAGACACTTCTATTCAATATGCAAAAGCGTTGAATTGCAGTCGGTAAACACCGATCGATTACTATTAATATATTCATGCAAAATTTTAATATTTTCTTTTAGAATTCATATTGTTGCTGGGAAGAAGGTTGGTGAATTAAATGAAGATGAAATGGATTCAGTTTATGAAGAAAACTTGATAGTTGCTGTGGAAAAATTAAAAAAGGTGCTTATCATTTAAGGTTAAGCATGCAATCAGATATCAAATAGACAGTGTCGGAAAAATTCAATTTTTCTGACTTCAAAAAAGTGCCTGTTTAAAAGTGCCATTTCTTAAAAGCTGTAATACTGACAGACAAATGGTTTTAAGAGGATTTATAGGAACGGTAGAGCTATCATTTTGTCTAAAATTTTTGAAGATTGATTAAGTAGTTACTGAGAAAAAAATTAAAAACCACCAAAATCAGGTTTTTGCAATTTTGACAATATCTCGAGAACCGTTGAAGATAAAATTAAAAATTAAACTCATCTAGGATGTTCAAATTCTCGGGCAACTTTTCTAAATTGGATGTATGGGTCTGCGAAACCCTAAAAAAAGTCATAATGGAGCTACGTAATTGTTGTCAACAATCAAAATTTTCAAAAAGTCATTGTGACCAGAATTCTTGATGAATTAAGTTGTACATCCTAAATGTGTTAGAGGTATGTACGCAGTTAAACATCTTGGAGTATCATCGGATTTGGAATAAAATTCTGGTCACAATGATTTTTTGGAAATTTAGATTGTTGACAACAATTACGTAGCTCCATTATGACTTTTTTGAGGGTTTTGCAGACCCATACATCCAATTTAAAAAAGTTTTCCTAGAAATTGACCATCCTAGATCAGTTTAATTTTTAATTTTATCTTCAACGGTTCTCGAGATATGGTCAAACCCATACTGTGATAACATTAATTACCTGTTTATTTAAAGAATTTATTTGTTTATTTATTATTTTCTTTTTAAAAGAAGTTGACTTTTATGTTGTAATAATGTTCATTAATAACATTCTAGTTCTAATAATTGCAATATTTAATATTAATTTTTCAGGAAAAAATAGTTGCTCTTATTGAGCCAATTAATAATTACTCAGTACCAAATTACTACATGAACAACTATAACAAAGCCTTGAAAATCATTCACAAAATCAACAGTCCATACTTGAAAATTCAACTGGTAACTAAATTTTTAATTTTTTTTTTAAATAAAAATAATAATAATACCATGCCTACTGTTGATGCAATTAATTTATTTTTGCAGGATTTTTATCATTTACAAATTTTATGTGGAAATTTAACAAATAATGTCAAGGATTTATTACCTTTCGTCGGTATAAATAAAAATTTAATTTTTAATTTTATTCGATTATATTATAGTTATTTTATTTATTTAGGTCATATACAAATTGCTCAAGTTCCTGATAGAAACGAACCCAACACGCCTGGTGAAATAAATTACAATTATGTGTTCAATTTGCTCGCGAAGTTGGGATATTCTGAATGGATTGGTTGTGAATATACTCCAAAATCAGACGTTGTCAAAGGACTAAATTGGGTCAAAGAATTTGATATGAAATTTTAGATTTTGTGTCTAAAATAATCTGTTTTCAACAAAGTATCGTATTGAAAATTGAAAATTTTATATTTTTAGTCAGAAATAAATTTTAAGTAAATGTTTTTATATTATTGTAATAACTTAAAAGAACATTACTATAGGAAATGAGCAGCAGAAAAAGAGAAATATCTATTTCCATCCCCAGGAAGTTTAATATACATTTCTGGCAATTGTTTTTGCTGTCAAGTGTCTAGGATGTGTTAGATAGATAGATAGATAGATAGAATTGAGTTTATAGACGACATTTGATTATTTAAGAGAATTTTCATACCGTTTTTAACACGAATTCACTACTGTAATGTGTAGTGAGTAGATGCCGGGTCGTTTGAGTCGTGGATTTTTGATGAATCATGTCGACGAAATGAGTAACAGTCCTATTCTGAAAAAAAATGACACAGCGCAATGTACGACCGCTTGTTCATGGGCCGCAAAGAACTTCGATGTTCCGGTGCATGCAGCGCCTTTCCTCGGACCGGATCGACGAGTGTTCGTCTGCTGGACATATCGAGAGCTTTTTTCTGGTGCCGTGACACGATTTATGCGGTTTGCATGCAGTGTGGGAGGACAGTTCAACTCTTTGTGGAATTGAATGACAACAAGTGTTGGAGCTGCGATGGAGTTATAGAATTCGATGTCATCAGGTCTCGACTCACCGTTTTGAAGATCAAGATGGACGACTTTAATATAATCAGTCTTCTGATCCTAAACAATACATATCGAGTCGATCGGGTCTCACAGTCAGTTTCAGTATGTCTCGTGATAAATAATTAATTTTTTTTTTTTTTTT
>JH431968.1:129871-140193 GCA_000239455.1 Strigamia maritima | reverse complement strand
TTTTGAGTAGGTTTTAACCCGATCAAGGGTTTTATGCGCATTTATTCAGCGAAATAATATTTTATTAAGAGATTGAAGATAGATAGATAGAATTGAGTTTATAGACGTAAACGACGACTGAGGTCATACACGTCTTTTAATCTGACCAATATAAATCTGACATAAACAAACACATTTGACCATATTGATAAACACTACATTCATACATTCCATTGCAGAATGGAATGCAGCATTACATTATCAAAAAAATGATCAAAAACAGAGACAAAAGCCACAGAAGAGAAAGCAGAGCAAAAAAAAGGAGATAGATAACCAGAGACCCATTAGCACCACTGCAGCGGAAAAACAAAGTGCCACAGTGGAGTACCCAGGAGAGGCCACAAAGAGGCTAGGTTTGGAGGTTTTCTTCCCTTGGGCTTGGAGAGAGAGAGAGAGAGAACTGAGTTTATAGATGCATGCAGTGACTTAGGCCATACACGTCTTTAATCTGAGGCTGGGGTTGAAAGTTTTATCCCCCTGCAGAATGGAATGTAATCTCACATTATTAATCGCCTGTTCTATGACATTTCATCAGCTCCAGCAATCTTTGAGTGAGCTATTATGGAGTGCCGTTTGTGCAACCTAGAACCGGTAGAACTCGAACTCGTAGCTTGGACCCATGTACGAACCCTGATTTAAATAAAGTTCAGGAAGTCACTTATTTACATAGATGGGCAAAATACTTTAGTTCCAAATACAAAATACACAAAATAGTCTAAATACATTTGTATTTTAAATACTTAAGACAACACACCCTTCTCAAAAGTCAAAATATAAAATACAAAATACTTTAATACTTTAGACCTTGTCGAGGTGCAGCTTGACCCAAGAAGAAGTGGTGCAAAGTCCCCTTTGCCAAGAGTTGGTGGTAAGCCAGATAGATAGAATTGAGTTTATAGACGCAAGCGGCGACTTAGGCCATACACGTCTTTTAATCTGACATACTGAAACTGACATATACTAAATCTGACCAATATAAATCTGACAGACAAACACATTTGACCATTGATAGAATTGCAGAATTGCAGAATGGAATGCAGTCTTACATTATCATAAAATTGGTCAAAAACACAAAGGACAGAAGCTACAGAAGGGAAAAAAGAGCAAAAAAGCGAAGAGACAGATAACCAAAAAAAGACACCAGGATACCTGAAAGAATGCGAGAACTTTGGACCAGAGTCCGTTGTGGAAATGAGCATAGGGGCTGCAAGAAGTGGCTAACTGACGACCAAAGGATAGAGGAGTCTATGACTCACATATTTGAACCTTGTGCTATCCTGTCGACTTCTAGGCTACATGCGAATTTCTGGGGGAAGTGGCAACAATTGCTGAAGAGCCCGATTAACTTGGAACTATTAGAGTTGGTGTTTATGTTTAGGTTCCGTTGCGCAGCAAGGAGTGCGGAAAATGGCCGAGAACGTTATTGATTGCTTTTGATTTTTTCTTATTGTTTATGATTGATATTAATTTTCTTTATTGTATCATATTTGATTTTATTGTTTTGTATATTCTCCCCTTCCAAAGTATTCAGGAATACATGGAATAAAGTAAATAATAATAAAAAGATAACCAGAAGGCCCATTAGCACCACTGCAGCGGAAAAACAAAGTGCTGCAATGGAGTATCCAGGGGAGGTCACGAGGAGGCTGGGCTTAGAAGAGGTATTCTTGGAAACTAATGGATGAAAGCAATGATGCCAAGGCTGAAAACCAGACTCCGCTAACCTAGGTTAAAGTTGCTGAAAATCACAAACTGAAAAAATATAAAATCTGCCCGTCCAATCCACTTCAATCGGATCCACCTTTCGGAAAGCGATCCCGGCCGCTATCCGCTGCGCCTTGCTACCCCGTTATCACCAACACCCATAAAGATGCAGGCTACGACTGTCCAGAGCCATACAAAAGCGCTGGGACAGTTTTCACACGCTGTTGGCCAAATATGCGCCCGTAGATAGAAGGGGCTTGAAAGCGGAGGTCCCGGAGTATTGAGACCCCGGCCTCAATCTGGCACCCGCAGCGGAAAAATCACCACTGCAGCGGAAAAACAAAGTGCTGCAATGGAGTACCCAGGGGAGGCCACAAGGAGGCTGGGCTTGGAAGTTTTCTTCCCCAAAGCCTGGAGAGAGGAGGAGAAGATATGGAAACAAAAAGAAAAGGATTGGGACGAAGAAATTGCTTGTCTTAAGGAGGCGACCGGGCGTTATTCAAATGTGTGCCAGCATATTTGATCGGAGAAGCTCACCAGTGGTTCGAAGACTTCTATGAGCACTTCGAACATTGGGACGATTTCGAAATCGCCTTCCGAATGCGATTTGGTAAAGACGACCTCCAATTGGCAGACGATCTAGAAAATTGCAAAACAAAAAAAACGAGACGGCATTTGCATATATTACCAGGTTCTTTGCAATCTGGAAGCGACAGGACGAGTCGGCCCCTCGCACTGCGGCCCGCCACCTCTTCCGTAATGCGTCAAATTTTGTACGCAACATGATGATCTCGCACCGATGTCAAGAAATGATCATCAAAGACTTGTACATCTACGTGTGTCTAAGCAAGTCATATTTTGCACTTGCCGAGACAATGGACGAACCTGAAACAGAAGTAGAGATAATCAGTACTGTCAAATCGACGGACAAAGTAGAAGAAAAGGGAAAGAAGCAAGAAAAAGAAGAGAGCGAGACCGCAGGTCCCTCAAAACCTCGAGTCCAGTGACTCTCGAAAAAGGTCGTTTAAGCCTTGGTTTAAGCCGAAACCAAAAAAGAAATTCAAGACCTTTTTTTAAAAGAAATTTTTTTTATTAGCAAACCAAAACTGTAAAAAATTATAGATAGAGTTAGTATCAATTGAGTCGGATGGAATAGAAAATTGGCCATTGCCGGGGGAATTCAAGCACCATTGTCATTTGTAGATAGGTAGATAGAATTAAGTTTATAGACGCAAGCGGCAACTCAGGCCACACACGTCTTTTAATCTGACATACTGAAACTGACCAATATGAATATGACACAGACAAACACATATGACCATTGATAAACACTACATTCGTACATTCCATTGCAGAATGGAATGGAGCATTACATTATCAAAAAATGGTCAAAAACAGAAACAAAGAGAGAGAGAAGAGAAAGCAGAGCAAAAAAAGAAGATAGATAACCAGAGGACCCATTAGCACCACTGCAGCGGAAAAACATCTTTCATCATTATCTTTCTTTTCTTCTTAATTTTAGTCATGGATCATCCGATACAGAGGAGGATTTAAAAACCGTTTTAACAGCGTTAAATTTGATGGCTGTAATCGAAGTTTTAGAGGCAAATTTTGTAAGTAAAATTGAAAGTGAAATTCCTTTAATTCCTGTATTTACATCTTTTTAGATGAATGCGGAAGCCATAATAGAATTAGGCACGTCAGAATTTAAAGAAATTTTCCCAGCAATGCTGCCAGGACTGCGATTCCGGAGATAGTGGCTACCGCCGCCTCCCAGGTCCCTCGAGGCCCAGCCGGCCCTGCTGGTAATAAAAAATATATGATAGATAGATAGAATTGAGTGTATAGACCCATTAGCACCACTGCAGCAGAAAAAAAAGTGCCACAGAAGAGTGCCCAGGGGATAGATAGATAGAATTGAGTTTATAGACGCAAGCGGCAACTTAGGCCATACACGTCTTTTAATCTGACATACTAAATCTCACCAATATATAAATCGAGTGCCCAGGGGAAGCCACGAGGAGGCTGAACATGGAAGTTTTCTCCCCCAACAGAAATGAGAGACAATTTTTTAGAAATGTTTGCATCTGGTCACAGCCCAGCATCTGCCATTTATGCTAATATAATAGATCTGGCACAATCCAACACCGAAAATTATGACGAATTATTGGCGGATCGGTGTACATGCCCAGATTATCAATGGGCTGCACGTTTCTATAAGAAGTTTAGACAAAAATATTCTGATAGAGATGGGACAGAAGCATTAAAATTTATTGCTCATACGTTAGGACCAGATTATAAAAGGAATGGAGGTTGTATTGAAACGCAAGAAATACAAGATCAAGTACGTAATGTCTTTAATGCTTCGCAAGGTGTCATAATGTAAACAATTTATTCTTTTTAAGTTTCTTGTCGTTATTATTACTCCTATAATGAAACGAGTCAGCATGACATCAGGAGCAGGAGAAATAGGATTTATTGACTCCAGTGGTGGAGTTGACAAATTAAATTCAAGAATGTTCGTCTTTCTTTCTCCTTTCTTCAGGCGTTTGGGCATGAAAATTAGAATTATTTAACCCGACTACCTGAGCTACAAAATAACTAAACAATCCCAATGCATGCCTCATAGCCGCAAGGGTCACGCGACTGTTCGACCCGACAGATGAAAAATCACAATAATAATCACAAAAATAATTTTGTTTTAACGAGGACTTCTATAGTATCTATTATGAGAGAATTAAGACAGTCAAAAACTGATAATGACAATTTTAAAAGAGAAATAAGGCATTATATGGCAACACATTGAAGTAGTGTGGGATAGATGCAAGCGGCGACTTAGGCCATTGACCATTGATAGATAGATAGAATTGAGTTTATAGACGCAAGTGGCGACTTAGGCCATACATGTCTTTTATCTGACATACTGAATCTGACATACTGAGTCTGACCAATATAAATCTGACACAGACAAACACATTTGACCAGTGATAAACACTACATTCAATGCAGCATTACATTATCAAAAAAATGGTCAAAAACAGAGACAGAAGCCACAGAAGAAAAAGCGGAGCAAAAAAACAAGATAGATAGATAACCAGAGGACCCATTAGCACCACTGCAGCGGAAAAACAAAGTGCCACAGTGGAGTGCCCAGGGGAGGCCAAAAGGAGGCTGGGCTTGGAAGTTTTCTCCCCCATTCCGTATATTTAAAAAAATGCCGGGAGATAGTGGCTACCGCCGCTGCCATTGCCGCCCAGGCCGGCCCTGCTGGTAATTAAAAAATATAATGAAAATAGTAAAATATAGTTAGTATCAATTGAGTCGGGTGGAATGGAAAATTGGCCATTACCAGGGAAATTCAAGCACCTTTGTCATTTGTAGCTCCTGGTGGTTACTGCCCAGTAACCATTCAGGCAGTTACAAAAAGGGGAAAGTACATTGTAGATAGATAGATAGATAGAATTGAGTTTAGACGCAAGCGGCGACTTCGGCCATACACGTCTTTTTATCTGACATACTGAAACTGACTTACTGAAACCGACTTATTGAAACTGACTTACTGAAACTGACATACTAAATCTGACCAATATAAATCTGACAGACTAACACATTTGACCATTCACAAACACTACATTCGTACATTCCATTGCAGAATGGAATGCAGTCTTACATTATCAAAGAATTGGTCAAAATACACAAAGGACAGAAGCCACAAAAGGGAGAGAGGAGCAAAAAAGAGAAGATAACCACAGGACCCATTCGCACCACTGCAGCGGAAAAACATCTTTCATCATTATCTTTCTTTTCTTCTTAATTTTAGTCATGGATCATCAGATATAGAGGAGGATTTAAAAACTTTTTAACAGTATTAAATTTGATGGCTGTAATCGAAGTTTTAGAGGCAAATTTTGTAAGTAAAATTGAAATTCCTTTAATTCCTGTATTTACATCTTTTTACATTTGACTATTGATAGACACTACATTGATAGACGTACATTCCATTGCAGAATGGAATGCAGCATTACATTATCAAAAAAATGATCAAAAACAGACAAAAGCCACAGAAGAGAAAGCGGAGCAAAAAAAGAGGAGATAGATAACCAGAGGACCCATTAGCACCACTGCAGCGGAAAAACAAAGTGCTGCAATGGAGTACCCAGGGGAGGCCACAAGAAGGCTGGGCTTGGAAGTTTTCTCCCCCAAGAATTGGTGAAAAACACAAAGACAAAAACCACAGAAAGGAAAGAAGAGCAAAAAAGAAGCAAAAAGTTAACCAGAGGACCCATTAACACCACTGCATTAGAAAAACAAAGTGCTACAATGGAGTACCCAGGAGAGGTCACGAGGAGGCAGGGCTTGGAAGATTTCCCCCAGGAGCTACAATTGGTAGGTAGATAGATAGATAGAATTGAGTTTATAGACGCAAGAGCCGACTTAGGCCATACACGTCTTTTAATCTGACACAGACAAACAATTGACCATTGATAAAAACTACATTCGTACAATTCCATTGCAGAATGGAATGCAGTCTTACATTACCAAAGAATTGATCAAAGACACAGACAGAAAGCCACAGAAGGGAAAGAGGAACAAAAAAGAAGAAAAAACAGAAAACCAGAAGACCCAATAGCACCACTGCAGCAGAAAAACAAAGTACTACACTGGAGTACCCAGGAGAGGCCACAAGGAGGCAGGGCTTGGAAGTTTTCTCCCCCAACCACCAAGAGCTACAATTTACCAATTGTAGCTCTTGGGTTTTTTGGTTGTTTTTTTAAGTGGCTCCATCTGATGAATTTATTTATCTTTATTTTAGATTTGCTTATTTGCTCATAATGGTGACTCAATTGAGGAAAATAGAATAGTCAACCAGAACATATTACTAATTAAATTTTTTTAAAAGATTCCATATCCCAATAAATATTGCAAAAAAAATTTAAATGATTAATTACTAGTATTTATGACTTTTTGGAGGTATTTCCAGACAACTACAAGTATTATCATTAGCATAATATCAACGGATGCAAACATTGTCGAGAAATTCAAAGAGTAAATTCACTTAAATCCAGACGTCATAGAAAAATAGAAACGTTTAATCAAATTAACGCGGAAAGAGATAGAATTGTTCATATAGACGCAAGTGGCGACTTAGCCCATACACGTCTTAAATCTCTCCCAAGCTAGAGGAAAGAGCCTCTCTTTTAAGACTGTCCAAATTTGGATGTAATTATGAGATTCCGTGGGAGAAATAATAGTCTGGCCTAAATTGAAGCAAAAAAATTGGATTTTGCAAAACTGCAGTGGGAATATGAAATTAAAGACTTTCGGGAAGAAAAATTACAAGAAAAAAAATTGAGACCAACTTAAACCCACCTAAGCTTATAGTAAATTAAAATTTCATCATGTAAATTTTAGATTTGCGCAGTTGTTTCAATATATTTACAACATGTAAAAAAATAAGAGGATTTGAATATCTCAGAGAATGAAATAGAATCAATAATTGAAAGAAGAAATTAGACAAGAAGCGAAAAGATACACGTGATTGGAAAAATCAATATCGCTTAACATGGATACGATCGGCATAAAAGTAGAGGAAGATATCCCCAGCGACCGTAATTTTATGTGAAAGCATTAATTTAGACAATATAATATGGAATTGTTATACAGTATATGCTGTGCGGTCCGGACATAGCGCCATCCGGACAGCTGTGTAGTCTGGACACTTTTCCCAGGGACCCAAACTTAAACTAAATGTTTTTGAAATATCTTTAAAAAGAAACTACATTTTATTCAAAATTAAACAAACTATAAAGATAGGTAAAAAAAAGTTACTTAGCAAGCTAAGAAATTAGCTGCCATCAGCAAGTCAAGGACAATTCCAAGATGTATTGGAAAGTCAGGAATTGGTACTTCGCTTTCGTGGTATTTCTTTTTGTAAGCCAAATATTTGCAAACCTCTTCCAGAATCTGACTGTCAATTTCGCGAAATTTGACTTCGTTCACTTCAGTTTCAGCAAACATCCCCGGGCCACTGAGCATGGCCTTAATGGTCTCCGACTGAATCGCATGGTCTCGAAGAATTATAAATTTCTGATCGTTCTTGGACATTAATTTGATACAACGAGAATCGGATCCTATGCAGTCGTCGTCTCTTCCTTCGTGAACGAAACTTCCATATTTATAAGATGGCTTCTCAATAGGCGCAACCGGCTTCTCAACAACTTGTAAATCTGAATCGGCCATTTCAACGTTAAATCTTATTATAGATGAATGTGTTATATCTGTAGAAAGCAATAACTAACTGTATGCTATATCATCATAAAAGATCGCTTATATATTCCTTTGAACGTCGAGCGTATAGTGTATCCCATACGTTGCACACGCCATACGCCATTACTACTATTTTTTTTTTTTTTAAATTTTTGATTAATTATTATACAGACACGTCATTTTCCCAAATAACTTAGGAAAATGACGTGTCTGTATAATAAGTGATGAAAATTAAAGAAATTTTATTTTATTTTATTTATATACAACAATGCAAAAATTATTCCACTATAAAATAATCACTACAGTTTTTATTCACCATTATAAAGTATTAAATGATATTAAGTGCAATAAAAAAAACCTTGATCTTTTATAAGCTATAGTAATTGTTGATGGGTGAAAAACCCATTGGTGAAAAACAATCCAATGTTGAATTAACATTTTTAAATGTTGATCGAATCTTTGAATGTTGATGGTTCATATAGTCAACATCTGTTAGATGTTAAATCAACATTCTGAAACAACTATCAAACAGTGGAATATTGGTATTGTTGATAAGCGACATTTGTTTAATGTTAAATCAACATTTTGATACAATAATCAAACAGTAGAATGTGGGTTGTTGATGTTTAACATTCATTGGATTCATGTTGTGTCAATGTTGCATTTAAATATTGTATAATGTTGAATATTGAAAAAATGTTGATAAAAATGACATTTCATTGAATCAACATTTATTGTAAATATTTTTTTTCTTTTTTCATTTAACATTTCTAATGTTTATAAAAAATATTTTCTAAATGTTGTTTAGACAGTATTTTCTTATTTCATGGGTATTTCCCTTAAAAAATTGAAATAACGACTATAAAATATAAATACAAATAATCTCCTTTTGATGAACCAACTAAGTCTAAATTTTCCATACAGATGCAAAAGTCATAGTACTTTGCTGACTCAGAATTGGTAAATGCTACATTCATTTATTCGAATGCAGTCTTACAATACGAAATTTTATGATAAATGCTACATTCATGCACTGGAATGCAGTCTTACAGTACCAAATCAGAATATTTTGAGATAAAATATTCGAGCAAACTTCAAACATAAAATAAAAAAAGAAGACAAAAATGGAATGGATGACCAGAGCTCTCATTCAGTACCACTGGTCAAAAGTGATCAGTGGTCCAGGGACAACCACGAGGAGGTAGAGAGTTGGATTTTCTGCCCCCACTGAACAAAATACCGCATAAATACCTCATTTTAAATTTTAAAATAACGAAAAACGAAAACGTAAAAAAAATACAATCACAAAACTTACGTCGGAAAAATACCAGCGTGGTACAATTCAAAATCAAAATGGCGACACACAAAGAGTTGTTGTGAACGCTGTAAACTGTAAAATAATCACTAAGAACTAATTATTATATTACCCATCTACAGGATCTTCCTAATGATTCGATGCATTATGAACTCCATGTGATCGAATGCTTCGTGATTATTATTGAATAAAAATTTGTGATAAAAGACGACCAAACCATCTCAGCAACGAGCGACCACGGTGATGACGACGGAAGTGAGGAGAACCGGAGTGAGGAGAAATGGCAATTTCAAAGGAGTCACGTGATCGATAGATGCTGATATTTGATTGGAGGACAGGATTTCCTCTTTTGTTCCTGAGTAATTTAACACCATTTTTAACGGAATTAAATTTTAAAAATACATTCATAAAAAAGACAGACTGTAAGAATTATACTTGCATTAAAATTTGTTCCCAATTCTTGATAATGGTAGTCATTATTTTATATTCTCGACAATAGAGGGCATTGAAGTAAAATCATACCATAGTCAGTATTATACACATTCGTGCGAAATCGAATGCAACGTCACACAAAATATCTCAAAAGCACGATGAGCATGACCCTTACCAATTACCTTATTACCAATTACCTTATTACAGGTTTAATTAATCCACTATTACTTAATAGAATTCTGGTTGTATAACAATTCGCGAACCTTATAATATTCCTCACCATAGCATCCCGCTAAACTAATCCCCACCACTACCATTGAATCGTAATAAAACTGCACCCTTACAACAACTCAAAACACCACCAGAAAATTCCGAAGAAATTCCAGCTCGTTTTAACACCTGCCTAAAATCCAATAACTTAAAACCACCTAAAAACACCGGAACATTCTTTATCGGGTGTTTTATTTCCCAAAATCGAAGCACAATTATCATCGTCAATTCCAACCTCACCATCAACCCAAGCTAATTCCGCATCCTTAACTCGAATAAACGATAAATTATCCAA
>JH431968.1:113778-129851 GCA_000239455.1 Strigamia maritima | reverse complement strand
AACACTACATTCATACATTCCATTGCACAATGGAATGCAGCATTACATTATCAAAAAAATGGTCAAAAACAGAGACAAAAGCCACAGAAGAGAAAGCGGAGCAAAAAAAAAGGAGATAGATAACCAGAGGACCCATTAGCACCACTGCAGCGGAAAAAACAAAGTGCCACAGTGAAGTACCCAGGAGAGGCCACAAAGAGGCTAGGTTTGGAGGTTTTCTTCCCTTGGGCTTGGAGAGAGAGAGAGAGAGAGAGAATTGAGTTTATAGATGCATGCAGTGACTTAGGCCATACACGTCTTTAATCTGAGGCTGGGAGGCCATGAGAAGGCTTCCACTCGACGACTCAGGAGTTAGTATCAATTGAGTCGGGTGGAATGGAAAATTGGCCATTACCAGGGAATTCAAGCACCTTTGTCATTTGTAGCTCCTGGTGGTTACTGCCCAGTAACCATTCAGGCAGTTAACAAAAAGGGGAAAGTACATTGTAGATAGATAGATAGATAGAATTGAGTTTAGACGCAAGCGGCGACTTCGGCCATACACGTCTTTTTATCTGACATACTGAAACTGACTTACTGAAACCGACTTATTGAAACTGACTTACTGAAACCGACTTATTGAAACTGACTTACTGAAACTGACATACTAAATCTGACCAATATAAATCTGACAGACTAACACATTTGACCATTCACAAACACTACATTTGTACATTCCATTGCAGAATGGAATGCAGTCTTACATTATCAAAGAATTGGTCAAAATACACAAAGGACAGAAGCCACAAAAGGGAGAGAGGAGCAAAAAGAGAAGATAACCACAGGACCCATTCGCACCACTGCAGCGGAAAAACATCTTTCATCATTATCTTTCTTTTCTTCTTAATTTTAGTCATGGATCATCAGATATAGAGGAGGATTTAAAAAACTTTTTAACAGTATTAAATTTGATGGCTGTAATCGAAGTTTTAGAGGCAAATTTTGTAAGTAAAATTGAAAGTGAAATTTCTTTAATTCCTGTATTTACATCTTTTTACATTTGACTATTGATAAACACTACATTCGTACATTCCATTGCAGAATGGAATGCAGCATTACATTATCAAAAAAATGGTCAAAAACAAAGACAAAAGCCACAGAAGAGAAAGCTGAGCAAAAAAAGAAGATAGATAACCAGAGGACCCATTAGCACCACTGCCGGGGAAAAAGAAAGTGCCACAGCGGAGTGCCCAGGGGAGGCCACGAGGAGGCTGGGTTTAGAGGTTTTCTCCCCCGAATCTCTGTGAAACCAAATAAAAAAGTACAGAAAACATTGAAAAAAGCAACATATGTTCCTTGCTTGGGAAAGAATTTAATGTCAGTTCCTATAAATTCCTATTAGTAATTTTTTACCAAAATTCAATGAGATAAAATTTTGGGGCTTTAACTGAAAGCAGTTCTATGAATAAAATAATTTTGCAACTGAAACATGAATGCAAAACAAAGAACCGAAATTCTCTACAATGCAAGACCACAATTGGTACACTCATTTTATCGGAATGCAGTCTCGCAGTACACAATTTCATGGTAAATGCTATACTCGTACATTCGAAAATGGAGTGCAGTCCTACAAAACTACATCATTCTTGAAAAATTTAGCAAAGTCATGAAAATGCAAAACTTCAGCTCAATATATCAGCAGAGAAAGCAACTTTAAAAAAAAATAAATTAAATATAAAACATTAAAAAAATATTGAAATGAAAATGAGTGGCGCCACTAATTCACAATCCCAATTGGAAACACATTTGGCATTGCAATCGCGATGACTTCGCGATGACAATAGTGATCACTGTGGTAATCACTTAAGTGATAATGAACTATGGGTATAAAAAAAATGAAGATCCCCCAAACGAACAACTTGTGCAGGTATTTTATTTTAATTTTTATTTCATAGAATTCAACTGGAAACATGGAAACAAAACAAGCAAAACAACCGACCAGATGGACCACGGACCCCCTCTTTCAGCACCATTTGATATATCATCATCTTTGTAAAAAATTGGACTAATATCAACGCTAATTTTTCCCTCTCGTGAAGAACGGCGCCACTTGGGCGGGTAAAAAAGTTTTTTATTTAAATTTTTTTATTTAACTTTCTATTAAATTGGTCCAATGGGTCAGGGTCACTACAAGTTCCCTTGTTTAAATCCTGACTACAAGAACCGGTTCTGAAAAGCATCCAAAATCAAAAAATTCACCAAATTTTATGAAATTAATATCAGAGAGAGAATTAGCAATTAGGTTTATATAGTTCACAACCAATGGTCAGACAAATAGCCAGAGGACTCAATTGCACCACTGCAGCGGAAAAACAAAGTGGGAACACGAAGGGTACAGTGAATGCTGATGCCTACATCGAAATATAAGAAACATTTATAATTCCAACCTAGTTTTTTCCCCAGCAATCCTGTCAAAGCTGCGATTCCGCATATTTAAAAAATGCAAAAGATATTGATGTTGTTGTTGATATTATCCAGGTATTTTTTTGTTGGTATTTTGCTATTTTTATTAGGATGAAGTTTGCGTTTCTAATTTGATGGAAGTTATTAAGGCTAAAGAAGATACTGATAATCAAACTCGGACAGAATTTAAACTCGATGACACAACTGGAGATTTGGTCTTGGAGGTACATAGATAGATAGAATTGAGTTTATAAACGTAAGCGGCGACGTAGGCCATACACGTCTTTTAATCTGACATACTAAATCTGACCAATATATAAATCTAACACAGACAAACACATTTGACCATTGACAAACACTACATTCGTACATTCCATTGCAGAAAGGAATGCAGTCTTATATTATCAAAGAATTGGTCAAAAAACAAAGACAAAAGGCACAGAAGAGAAAGAGGAGCAAAAACGAAGGATAGATAGATAACCAGAGGACCCATTAGCACCACTGCAGCGGAAAAACAAAGTGTTACAGCGAAGAACCCGGGGAGGCCACGAGGAGGCTGGGCTTGGAAGTTTTCTCCCCGTGCTCAGGGGAGGCCATGAGAAGGCTTCCACTCGACGACTCAGGAGTTAAGTATCAATTGAGTCGGGTGGAATGGAAAATTGGCCATTACCAGGGAAATTCAAGCACCTTTGTCATTTATAGCTCCTGGTGGTTACTGCCCAGTAACCATTCAGGCAGCTACAAAAATGAGAAAGTACATTGTAGATAGATAGATAGAATTGAGTTTAAACGCAAATGAAGCAAGCTGTAGGACTGCTTCCAATCGACAGAATAACTCCATTGAGGCCTTCAACATCACAGGGATTAACTTTGCAGGCATTATACATTCACTTGAATCCACAGTATTATAGAAATGAATAAGTGATCAACACAATATAGAATTTAAAAAATGAACGTGAGATGCTACCAGAACTGTATTGGGCATAAACGTGTTGGTGAATGATTAGAGTAATAAAAAAGAGATATTGTACATATTTTGCTATGTATTTTCGCTCTGCACCAAATTGCATTAGATAAATGCTACATTTATACATTGGAATGTAGTCTGAGCCTAGGTTCCCACACACAAAAAATCGCGCGATTCCGTTTTGCGTTTTGCCTCAAAATCATGCTATTTTTAAAATTGAAAATTTTTTTACGTTTTTCTGTGTTTTTGCTGCATATGGGAACCTAGAAAAATTTTAAAATTTTAAAAATGGCGCAATTTTGAGGCAAAACGCAAAACGAAATCGCGCCATTTTTTGTGTGGGAACCTAGCCTGACAATATCAAAATTTTGCAGATGGTAAATGCTACATTCATATTACAGAATGCAGTCTTACAATACCGAATCATTTTTTACTTGAAATGAAATGATTGCAGCAAAAATTTGAAAGAATGAGAAAATAAAACCGATCAAAGTCGGCCAGAAAAATTCAGAAATATGTTGGAAATTAAAAACGGAGTGATAAAACCAAAACTGGTGAGTGACCAGAGCTCTCATTCAGTACCACCGGTAACAGTGACCAGTGGGCCAGGGGCAACCACGAGGAGGTAGAGAGATGGATTTTCTGCCCCCACAAAACAAAATAGCATTTTAAATAAAAATATTTCAACAAATTATTAAGATTTAGAAACTAATTTACTAAATACGAACGTGGAACATCAAAATGGCGGCACACAATGAAATCTTGCTGACGTGGAACTACGGAAATACCTTAATCATAGTCTATAGATCTTTTCCAAACATTTGATCGTATTACCGGTGTAACTAAAAATCCTAATGATTCGATGCATTATGAACTCCATGTGATCGAATGCTTCGTGATTATTATTGAATAAAAATTTGTGATAAAAGACGACCAAACCATCTCAGCAACGAGCGACCACGGTGATGACGACGGAAGTGAGGAGAACCGGAGTGAGGAGAAATGGCAATTTCAAAGGAGTCACGTGATCGATAGATGCTGATATTTGATTGGAGGACAGGATTTCCTCTTTTGTTCCTGAGTAATTTAACACCATTTTTAACGGAATTAAATTTTAAAAATACATTCATAAAAAGACAGACTGTAAGAATTATACTTGCATTAAAATTTGTTCCCAATTCTTGATAATGGTAGTCATTATTTTATATTCTCGACAATAGAGGGCATTGAAGTAAAATTATATCATAGTCAGTATTATACATATTCGTGCGAAATCGAATGCAACGTCACACAAAATATCTCAAAAGCACGATGAGCATGACCCTTACCAATATCAAACCTGCAAAATATTTTTAAAAAAATCATTTTCCACTTTAGTGATGTATCTTTTCGATTTAATCTAAACCTGACTGAGACACAGTGAAATCCTTCCTGATTTGTCTACAACCAAACCGATAATAAAAGAACCATTTTTTGCAACGGCATAATTGGACGATCACGCTGTATGGAGTTTAATAATCGTCTTCTTAATCTGGCGCGCAATGATGGTAAAGATCCATTTTATCCATCTTTAGCTTCATCTTTAGTTTGTGCAAACTAAATAAATAAAACAAATCAAAGATTAAAAAAATATTTATTACAGGTTTAATTAATCCACTATTACTTAATAGAATTCTGCTTGTATAACAATTCGCGAACCTTATAATATTCCTCACCATAGCATCCCGCTAAACTAATCCCACCACTACTATTGAATCGTAATAAAACTGCACCCTTACAACAACTCAAAACACCACCAGAAAATACCGAAGAAATTCCAGCTCGTTTTAACACCTGCCTAAAATCCAATAACTTAAAACCACCTAAAAACACCGGAACATCATTATCGGGTGTTTTATTTCCCAAAATCGAAGCACAATTATCATCGTCAATTCCAACCTCACCATCAACCCAAGCTAATTCCGCATCCTTAACTCGAATAAACGACAAATTAGCCAATAAATCATTCATTTTAACCGAATAAACGTGACTTTCCATCGATACATCGACATATTCGCCCGATCGTGGAGTAAACAACTTCCCACAACACGATCCGAGAGATCTTGCAGTATTCCTAGACCCACGAACGATAATCAATCTACGTGGTTTAATGATGGAAAGCATTTTACGCCGTGATTCGCCATCGCATTTCCCCTCGATTCCCCTCGAAATCGATAAACTTAACCGAACAGCTGATCGTAAAGTTTTCTTGAGTGCGGATCACATGATACACGTCATTATCAAAAATCGGTTCATCGAATTCTTCTTTTTTGGCGACAGTTTCCTCAACACAATTAAAATCCGAAAACAAAAAATCTTTAAATTCAATAGAAGCGCCATAATCATCATAATCATTAATCAACCGCTTCTTCTTCGAATGGAAACATAAGATGAAGACGTTCTTTAATCAAAACACTTTCAAACTTATTTTCACTGATTTGCATCAATTTATTGCAATCAGTTTTCTTCACCATTTCTTTCGTTTCACTCAAATACTCTTCAAATTCGCGCGATTCACTTTTCACTCTCTTGCGCACCTCCAATGAAATATTTTTAATCTCCGGATTATCGATAATATTTCTAGCCAAAGTCGCCGCAGATGTCCGTGTGGTCAAGATGAGTCTATTCTTCGAATTCGAACACCAATCCAAGAAAACATCGCGCGAAAAACCAAATTCCAGGTCGGGACTGGACGCCATCACCACTTTAGGGTCAGGAACTCGCGATAATTCGATTAAACTATGACAAAACTTGACGTGTTTAAATGCGAACGGATTGATGCATGTATTCTCAAAACTCTTAATTAATTCTTCGGACATCCACTCGAGTTGACACTTGGCGAACTCGATCGCATTGTAACCGACATTACTCAACAGCACCAACGAATACCCCAACAATTTATACTTCTGCCATTTTTGATCCAAAATACACGCAACTTCCAAAACGCGACCGGCGGCATCGAGAGGAATCAAAACATTTCCTCCATTAACTAACGAAGATCGAACGAAATTCATCAATTCCTCATCGCGCATTTGCCGATTAATTGGCGCGGAATTCAAATTCATGGCGTCGGTTATTAAAAGCGATGGGCGCCGTAGAGTTTCAATGACTCCCGCGTTCAAATGACGTTCTCTTTTGTGGTTATGATCGACGGCGTAAACGATATCCTCCTCATTTTTCACGATCTTCCAAATTGAACCTCCCGCCATGTGACCAGCTCTAAGAGCGGAAATATGAATTCCACGTCCTTTTCCTCGTAATTTAATCGGTTGATTGTATTGCAGTTGGATGATTTTGTCGAAAGCTACGTCAATATCGTCCAGTGTAAATAAATCAAAATCGTCGGAATTGTCTCGCGATTGGAAAATGTCGTACATGAACATTTGACCCATTTTGTAGACGGGGAAAGTGGCTTAAATGGGGCAGGATAATCCTAATTTACCCACTGCGTAAGGCAAAGCACCCAAATGGTAGTTGTCGGGATATGAAAGTAGAACGGCGTCGATGGAGTAGACGTGTTTCTTCAATTCTTCTATAAAAAGTGGATTAAATTTGTCGTCCCAACCACAGTCGAGAAGAAAACAAAATTCGTCGACTCGGAGGATGTAACAGTGTGATGTCTCATCAGAAACGTCCGATAACACGTTAAATTTAATAACGGATGCCATTTTTTTATTTCTTCAAATAATGGGTTGGAACTGTAATAATTTGCGCGTTGTACAGCTGAGAAGATGGGATGATTCTTTAATTCTTACATAACGGTATATATACCCAACTTGCACGTTAACGTTTGGTATACGTTTGGTATACGTTTGGTGTACGTTTGGTAACGTTTGTTTCACCTTTTATCATTATTTATTTTATTAATTCAGCAATTTAATCTAAAAAAAAAATTACTTATGCAATCGTTGATGTGTTTTATATCCTGGAAGTGAGAGGCGAAAAGAGCTCTTGCAAAGCCGAGTGAGAGATCCCTGGGTATTTGTTTTGCAGCATAAACTTAAATTTTTTATTGCATATAAAAAATTGCCTATATCTACAAGTACACGTGCATGTCCTTAAATCGATGCCGACCTTGACCAGGCTTAGTTGTGACAGATATCTGTCAACCAGAATTTTTTTGACACGCACTTCTTTAATTTATAGTTAATTATAGTTTTGCTTGTTTAAAAATGTTTAATAGCAATATCAATCACTTTTTTATTATTTTCCATTTTCGATTAGTTTTATGAGCTAGATGTAAGCGGTCCTAGAAACTAAATTCACAATAGTTTCACTCTAATTTTCTGTAAATAAACATTGCTGCACCTATATTTAAACACTGAACTTTGGATTTATATAAATATTGAAACACAAAAGCATTGCTGAGAAGAAAAAAATTAAATTGAAAACAGTCAATGACTTGACATCTGCACTTCGACTCTGCACAAAGTAAATTAAATTAAAACTCTTTTCACATTATATTTTTAATTAAAAATGTATTGATATATATTATTATTTATTAAAAGCTTTACGACATCGCTACCTTCATGAAAATGGACCTGCAGCTTTATGCAGCGTTTGCTGACAATTTATTGCAAACATTTCATAATTTTACTGCATTGATGAAGTTGTAAAAACGAGTGAGAGATAAAAGCGAGACCAAATCGAGAAGGTGCACGATTGTTACGTAAACCCTATGCATTTAACATGGGGAATATACTAACTGTGACATGAAAACCAGCACCATGCCTGTAGTGACCAACAATCAGATCTTTTAAAACTCTTAGGGTTAGCCATGCAACAACTCGAAACACCACCAGAAAATTCCGTGTGTGCATTTCTGCACTACAGACTTGTTAATAGGCCCTATAACTAGACTGAATTTATATTTATAAAACATCTATTAATACAGTAATTACTAAATTCTGTATAATTTGTGTACATCGACGTCTTGTAACCAATAACAACGCACTCCACTCGCACTGGAGTGTCAACAAGCATCACACATCGACCCCATCACACATTACGGTAAAGAACATAATAAAGAACATGCCGATCTACACGAGACAATTGAATGTTAATAGGAGAAGACCAAAAACTCGTCGAATGCCACAAACCCACCGAGTCCGAGTTAAGCAAAGCATCGGAAATGTAGGAAAAATATTGTGGATGACATCAGTGTTAGTGAGTTTTGCACTCTGCACTTGGCAATTGGCTATATGCTTAGAAAAGTACTTCGCAAAGCCTGTTGGAACTAATATAAAAATTGAAAAGTTCAACCAGTACACATTACCCGGCCTTACAATTTGCCCAAGCGATTATGAAATTATTTACCACTTTGAAGAACCATTTAAGGAACATTGTAATCAGAATGAAGCGTGCAATCAATTGAGCGAAGCAGACCGTGAACATTTTCCTTTTAGTCAAATGAATATTACACTGCTGGATTTGTGGCAATCTGTGAATTTCGAAGCAAATGCCACTGTAAGTTACATTAACGAACTAATTAGTTTCACTTTAATCTTAACTTGACTTTTTAAGTGTCATTATGCCGTCGATTTTACATCATGTAAATCCAACGAGTGGTTAACGCTTAGTCATGTCAGTACAGCAGCTGGCCCATGCCAAGTTTTTCAATCGGGTAAGATTTGAATATATGCACAGGATTGACGAAAATATACCAAAATACTATTGGATTCAAAATACAAATAACAAGCAAAATGTATTTTCAAATACAGTAAAACCTCTGCGGATGGGACACTCCGCGGACGGGACACCTCTGTGGTCGGGACGATATTGGCTGGACCCGACCCAATCAATCCCGACCAATAGAAATTTACCTCGGCGGACGGGACACTTCTGCGGACAGGACAGAGGACACCCCGTCCAATCCCGTTCGGTCTAAATGACCTCTGCGGACGGGACAAAACAATAAATTTTGCAAAATTATTTTTTAAAAATTAGAAATTTTTCGAATCTTTATTTAAAAAAACGAATTTGTTAAATTGTTATTGAAAATTTTGAATTTTTGATTGAAAGTTTTGAATTTTTGATTAAAAGTTTTGAATTTTTCATTAAAAATTTTAAATTTTTGATTTAAAATTTTAAATCTTTAAAAAAATAGCTTGAAACTGACCAACCACAGACCATTACCTCTGCGGATGGGACAAAGAGCTTTTGTCCCGTCTACGGAGGGTCCCTCTGTGGACAGGACACCTCTGCGGATGAGACAAAGTATGGCTGGACCCGAAATGTCCCGTCCGCAGAGGTTTTACTGTACGTATTTTAATTATAAAATACGTGTATTTTGGTCAACCCTGTACATGTATGTCTTTTGCCAGGTTAAATTTACAATTTTGTTTGGAAGACTAATGAGTGACAAAGAGGAAAACCCAAAATTAAGTATAATCAGTTTCTTGTACAGATGCAGAATGGTATTTTTCTGGAAAACAACCGCCGTTTTGGCTCATTCAAGAAAATACGCCCGATTGCCATGTACGTGTAAAATAAATTAAATCAATAACACAAAAAAACACAATCATAATAATAAAAAAATAATTCACTGCAGGCTGAAGTTCAGACATCAAAATCATTCAATGTTATAATTAATAGCGGAGCAGAAATTTTTGGAAATTATTTCACTTATATAAATATATTGGAAACAAAAGTAATTAAACATGTAAAAAAAATATTATTTTTCATTTTTGATATATTATATTATATTATATTATATTATATTATTATATGCAGTTTGAATATTTAAACACCACTAAAAAGCCTTGCGGCACCCAAGATGAAGAGATTGAATGCATTAACAAATGGTTTTATGACCAATTACAAACTAATGACATCAAATGCAAGTTAGTTTCACTTATGATAGATACTAAATTTATAAAAAATAAAATAAAAAAAAAAAAACATTTCTTGCTCATTTCTAACTTAGATGGCCTTTCTTAAATTCGACTTTGCCCCTTTGCGATTCAATGTGGGAAGTACAAAAAGTGAGAGATAAAATACAGAAACTTCAATATTCGCAGAAACACAACTGTAAACGTCCTTGTTCGGTGACCGTGTATCAATTAACAACAATGAGGGGAACAAATAAGAACGAGACCGCGATTGCTCTAGTTTTTAGCATTAATACGAGACAAATTATTTGGGAATACTTCAGTTATCCACTCTCGACTTTGGTTTCAGAGGTCGGTGGCAGCATTGGACTTTTCCTCGGTTTTTCTCTTCTTTCGTGTTTCAATTATTTTTACAATTTTTTAAATAATCTAATCCACAAGAAAAATAAAAATAAATTTTTCACCAACAATCAACATCACTTTTGAATATGAGATTTTTTCCTGTAAACGTTTTGTTTTAATGTAATTTTTTAGTTCTCAAAAAAGTGTCTCATTACTGGTGTTTATCCCTCATCCCTGATCGCAATTAAAATCAAAATAAAAGAATAAACATGAGTAAAAATAGTAAATCACAATTTACTTTGGGTCTCGTTTATTGATACTATATTATATTGGTTTGATGTTATTAGCTTTATTAAATATCCTGTTTGAGACTAGAAATTTGAAATTAAGTTTTGTTCTATATTATGTAACCGTTAGTGTTATACAACCATTTCCTACATTTGTGTGTTTATTTCCAAGTCGAACTACAACATTTATCTTCCCACCAAATTCTCCCATTTTTCCCACTATTAATGCTTTTCATCCACTTAAGAAAAAACTTAAATTTTTCACTATTTTTTTCCACAAAAATAAAACTACATTTCACACTAATTCCCCAATTTTTACACTGTAAGAACAACTATCTTTGAAGCAAAACGGATCGGATTGTAAAGCCTTACATATTCTTGCACAACCCAAAAAGCAGGCTTGTTTTGGCTGCTTTACAGTACAAATTTTGTTTGGCATTTGAATTTCGAATGGAGCAGCCATGACTGTAAAAAATGAAACCAAATGGTGAAAAATGTAAAATCTCACGGAAAATAAACATATCGTTCACTTAAAAATGGGCTTAGGTAATTAGGTTTAAGCTGAATTCAAAGAGAAATTATAGAGGGCGATAGCACTCGCCAAGTAAGACACTTGGCTTGACTATCTTTTCCAGCGAAGCAATAATCATGATTCGTTTTGTGACTTCTTCATCCGCTACATCAAATCGAAATTTGAATACAAAAACAAAAAGAGAACAGATCATCCCAAAGACAGCCCAGCTGCAGGACCCGCCAAGTAAGCAGATGGTCAGATCAAAAAAACACCACCAAGTAAGCAGCAAGACAAAACCGAGTCCACACCTTACGGTACTTGGCCCTTGCCACACCACACAAACAAAAACACAACAAAAGTACCAATCCAAACACTCACCAACCACTATCACCCTGAACACATCCCAATCAACAAAACTAACCAAAGGCAAGGGCACAGGAAGGTGTGGACTCGGTTTTGTCTTGCCGCTTACTTGGATGGCCAGCTTACTTGGCGGGTCCTGCAGCTGGGCTGTCTTTGGGATAATTCAGAATATTAAAGAAAAAATGTGCAGGAGCCACAGCTTCTACGCGTTCTACTGTTAGAATCAGTAAGAATATTGGATCACAATAGTAGAACAAATCCTTTATCGAAGTTTCTGATACAAACCGAGATACAAATAACGATTTACAAAGATTTACTTTGACACAAATCATGTCCTGGTAATTTTAGAATCAATAAATAATTATTTTTTCCAATAAATTTTTTAATCTTCTTGTGGAAACGAAAGTTTCAGTAAGATAAGATACGACCTGCCCACAATGCATCGCCATCCTCCCTAGTGAGAAAATTTAAAACGTTTTATAAACACATCATCCTGGATCACAAGGACACCATACTGCATGAATCGTCTTACTGTTAGTCAAATTATTTTATTGCCCATGAAATAGACATAGACCATGAAAACCATATTAGCGATATTGTTTCTAATCGTAAGCATAACGAATGGTGATCAACCAGAAAACAAAACAATCGTCCGCGCCGTCGTCGAGGTAAAAATCGATTTTTTTCCTTCAATATTCCTCAATTTTTATCAAATTAATTAATTTTTATCCCAATTTTTATTTCAGAGCTGCGGTGGATGACGTTTAAACCGCCTACCAGAGGTGAAGAAATTCATTTTCGACGATTTACCTCTATAGTATCCTTTGTTTGAACACGTTTCGAGTTTCGACTAATCGCTCGATTTTCCTTAATCGATTCTCAGTGAAAACGTGGAGTTTAGGAAAATTGGAGGCGCGCCACCGGATTTAATTTTCTATAATTCAAACGGCGAGATAGTAGAGGTGATTTCACAACTTCCTGTTGGAATAAATCAATTAATTTGATCTTTTTTAATGCAGAAAATTGACCTAAGCGAGAAGAATCGCGAAGAATGCAATGCTCTACTAACTCAGCGCGGCTTCCCGATGCGGGTTGAGGCCGATAGCGCGAATTCGCACACATCTGACGCTAAAGGCGATTTGTAAAAATAATTTTTAATTTTGTTTTTAAATGTTTTTTAATTACTAGTCAGGGAAGTGCGAATTAGATTTCACCGTTTCGATCATTGGATAAATGATTTTGCTGATAATTTATGACATCTGATATCTAAAAAAAATTATGATTTCAGATTGACCTGTGTACCGGCTCTTTTTTTGATCCATTGATCATTCGGTGATTTTCAGTTATAATTTTTAGAAAAATACATGACCAAAAAGTGACCAAAAAATGTATTTTTTTATTCAAATTAAAGGTTGAAAAATAAATTGCTTGCTTGTTGTTTATTTTTAACAACTGAAATCGTACCACAATTTTTTATTTTTTTTTTAAAAAATAAACAAAAAATGTGAATGTGGTGTGATGAAAACATTTGTATTTCGACGAATTGATGTAGATATGGAGGATGTTATGTAATTTATTATTATAGTATCTAAGAGGTTGAAGATTGCCGTATTTCAATTGAATTTGATCTTCTAAATCGCTTATAATTTGCTGATCTAATAGACCAATTTTCAACCTTAAAATTTAAAGTTCCCTTTTACGCAGTGTCTATTCCCACACATTGTGTGGAAATAGACGGCCTTTACAGGGTTGGCTATTCCCACATTTGAAAATAAAAATAAAAATAAAAATGAAATGTGGGAATAGACGTGTCTATTTCTACACAATGTGTGGAAATAACACAGTGGCTATTCCCACAGAAAAAAATAAGAAAATGAGATTTCAAAATTAAATTTTTATTGATAAAAATTACATTAAGCTTAAAGACAGCTGAATAATTACTGCAAATGTAAGAATCCTTCTTGATTCTCTTAACATTTAGTCCGCCCTTCTTTAAACATGCAACATGAAAATATTCGTTGCAAGTTGTGCATTAAACCATATTTTAGTACACTTTTTCCTGCACGAACAATACATCCTATTGTAAAGTTTTATTTTTATTTTAGGTGTACCACAAGGTGCAGACTGTGCAGGTGGAAATACTAAAAAATTTCTTTTTTATGCTCTAAAATAGGTTTCAAATGAGCGCGAAGTGAATTTTGAACAAAATCATATTTACAGGGATATTCCTTTGCGCAAAGCAAATGAGCATTCTATCACTCCGCAATCATCGTAGTCTGCACCTTGTGTTACACCTAAAATAAAAATAAAATTTACAATAGGGTGAATTGTTCGTGCAGGAAAAAGCATACTAAAAATATGGTTTAATGCAAAACTTGCAATGAATATTTTCGTGTTGCAAGAAGGATTCTTACATTTGCAAGCGGTGTAGTAATTATTCGACTGTCTTTAATCTATGTAATTTTCATCAATAAAAATTTAATTTTGAAATCTCATTTTCGTATTTTTAGTTGTTTTTTTCTGTGGGAATAGCCACTGTATTATTTCCACACACTGTGTAGAAATAGACACGTCTATTCCCACATTTCATTTTTATTTTCATTTTTATTTTCAAATGTGGGAATAGACAGTCTTTACAGAGTCGGCTATTTCCACATTTGTGTTGCAGTGGCTATTTCCACACATTGTGTGGGAATAGACACGACTATTCCCACATAATGTGTGGAAATAGACATTGCGTTATTCCCACACATTGTGTGGAAATAGCCATGGCCTTCTTTTGATCTAATACCGTTTATTACTTTTAATAAGTTTATTATTATGCTGAGCAACAGCAAACTATTGTTCATTGGTAATTAAGTGCATTTAATTGTGAATTTTTGCTTCCAATGACAGTTCCTCTATTTATAGATCAGAATTGAAGATTTTTTGGTGTTCAAGCAGACAAGCAGATAATTTTAGAAAAAAGTGATTTATTTGTGGAAATAAATAAATTCAACTATCAAATTTAAATGAAAATCTAGAAAAATTCGATTTATCCCTAAAAAAAATAATTTTGAGCTGGAAAAACTCAATTCACAAAAAAAACAGTTGAAACCTCTCAAATAAATCTTTTGGAAGAATTTTTTTAAAATCCACTTTAATCCCAGAAAAAAATAAAAAGAAACATTATTTACAAATCAAGATCATCACATTCGACTGCAATGTGGTATATCCACAGATTATAATCTGTGGTATATCAATATAATTAAAGAAAAAAAATGTCTGTCGCACAGAATCGGTTGAACAAAATAAATTAAAAGAAAAACGTAAAATGTGCAGATAACTCCAATTTTTTAGAATAATTGCATGTTTTGATTGCGTTATTTTCACATTCTATCGATAAACTGATATAACATTGGAAATGGTCGTTGAGAAATGATAAATATTTCTTCGTTCTCGGTACAAAGTGAGTGAGAACTGAGAATACGCCCGCACACGAAAGCACACGGTGAAGAAAAGACAAATTTACAAAGCGCACATCTTGAATCACGCTATCAGCAACCAAAATATGAACAATATGGCCACCCATATAAACACTTTGGATAAAAATTGGTCTTCAGCAAATTGCTGAGTTCCTGGTGCTGCTGCAAATAGAAATAGAATTATTCAATGTGTTTGGCACGATTTTGTCAAAATTTAATTTAAATTTTATCGTTTTAATTCGGAATTTGGTAATTAACAAGAAATTCTCAATTTTACTCATGAATGTTATGATTTTCGCCGAATTCTATGAAATTTCGTCTGATTGAAGCACAAAATTCATCATTTTATTTCTAAATATCATCAAAATTCAAGTTTGTTTTTAAAATTTTTAATTTTTGTGAAATTTAACAAATAAATTTCTTTTTTAATCATCAAATTTCTAACAAAATTCTATGATTTTTGTCGATTTTAATGAGAAATCTGATAATTTCAAACAATTTCACTAATTTAATTACAAAATTTCGAAAAATGTCCTTTATGCAATTAAATCAATATGTCTTGTCGTCATTTTACTTCAAAATTCCATAACAAAACAACTGATTTCACTGCAAAAACATAATTATACCTGCTTGAGGTCTCCCATCGCCGAAATTAAACGTGGAGGCAAAAATTCCAAACGGAAAAGCACCGATACCAAAAGACATATGAAATCCACCGTCACCAAATCCAAACCCGGGAAATGGCTAAATAATAAAAATAAAAACAAATAAAACATTAGAAAAGCAAAAAAAAAAACCAAACCGTCCATGACCCAAATCGATCAA
>JH431968.1:83640-110167 GCA_000239455.1 Strigamia maritima | reverse complement strand
AAATAAAAATAAAAAAAAAAAAAAAAAAACTAATTTCCAAACATTTGATTAGTTCAGGGGTTCTCAACTTTTTTAAAATTATTAATTTATACTGGTACTACTTACAAAAATCTAAAAAAGACGTACCCACCCAGTTTAGCATGTAGAAATGACTACTTTATTGGGGATTTTCATACAGTTCGTTATAAAGCGGTTTTTCGTTATAACGAGGTTATACTGTAAATATTCATTTTCCCTCGCTTTTAACTCTCTTGTAAAAATTTACAGGAAGAACGCAAGAAGAGAGAGGACAAGGAGAGGAAGAAGGCCGAAGTGAGAAAGCGTTTGGAGGAAGCCGCTAAGTCCAAGAAGGCAAAGAAAGGCTTTATGACTCCTGAAAGAAAAAAGAAATTGAGGGTAAAATAAATAATATGAATTGAAAAAGTATTAAATATTGATATTAAGAAAATTATGGTGAACAGGTGTTGTTGAGGAAAATGGCTGCCGAACAACTGAAAGCCGAACAGGAGAAAAAGGCACAAGAAAGACGTAAAATCATCAAAGAAAGATGTGGTGAACCGAAAGCCATCGATGGAGCCAATGAGGGTAAGCACAAGACATAAAATTGGTCGATATAAAAACAATTCAAATTTTTTTTAATGTAATTTTTATTTATTTTTATTTTTAAATTTTAAGTCATTTTTGATTACGTATCTAATTTTTTGAATTTTTATCCATTTTTGATTTTTAGTGTTTTTTCCATATTTTTATACAAAAAAAAAAAAAAAAAAAAATTAGTGCAAGTAAAGTCAATTAGAGGACGTCAAATATGATTTCGAATACACAGAGACGCAAAAGGGATTTTGATTCTTGAGGTATTTTATTTTTCTTTGTAATTTGTAAGTGCGACCTATTAACGGATGCTTTTCAAACTACCAGCTTTTCTCAACTTCTGATTTGTGCTTTTTTTTCTTCTTTTATGTCATTGTTGCTTATTTTTAAAATTGTTTTGTTTACGTTCAGTTTTTGTTATGTATGTACATATATATATATATATACTCAGTGTTGTTATGTCTTTTATTACTTTTATATTTATTACTCTTCTGCAGCTGCCATTATCAAAATTATTCAAGATTACCACAAACGTATTTATCAACTCGAGGATAACAAGTACGATTTGGAGTATGTTGTAAGACAAAAGGATTTTGAGGTAAATGCACATTATGCATGAAATTTTGTGAAATTCTGTGGATAATTTTATAATTTTTTTTTTTTTTTGGTTTTAAGATTAATGAACTGAACATCCAAGTGAATGACTTAAGAGGCAAATTGTAAGTGTGTTTTCAGTTTTCAAAAATGTCTGTTAATTATAATGAATCCATCCCGTTGTTTTAGCGTTAAACCAGTTTTAAAGAAGGTGAACAAATACGACCCAAACAAGTGAGTTTTATTGTAATATGTCGACGAAATGATGGCAGATCACACCATACATTTAATATTTGAAAAAAAATGTCAATGTCAATTATCGTTTTATTTTTAATAGATTCAAGATTGTAAAGCCAACTGAGATCAACTTCCATCAAAATTTGAAAAAAGTCGAGAAGAACACATTTAGCATCGAAAACGTTGAAACGGTGGTACGTTAGTTTTTATTTATGGTTCTAAAAAGTCTGAATCATAAAAAAACAAATTTAATTTTTCTAAAAGTTTGGTTTTTATTGTGTATTTAGAAACCAGAGAAGCCGGAATGGGCATTGGGTGCCAAAGAAAAGAGAGAGGAAGGTGAAGTGGAAGAATGAGGATTTTTCAAATTTTAAAAATTCAATATCAAGTGCATGTTATTTGTGAAATCAAATTAAGCCTGTAAGAAATGATCCAAATAAATCAATAGAGGTTTTCTCCAATTCTCCAATATAATTTGACAATATGCTTTGACGGCAAAATCTTGGACTGGTATTCGTCCAAGGTCAAATTAACTGTTTTGTCACTAGTAATTAAGTAAACTTGGCTAATTGACTAATTTACTGGCATAAGTAAGGGTTGACCACTCTATGTTCTCAGCAACTACCGAACAAATTATTTTCATAAAATTTATTCAGTAAAACCAAGAATATACTCGAGTACATAATTGTGTTGTTTTAATACTCACATAAAATAAAATAAAAATTTCAATACAAGATATAGTACCTACTATGTACCGTGCTTCATTAATGAGTTGCATTCGGTCCCAACCAGATGGAAAATGAGTATTGCCATTTTTTTTTCTATTAGAGATGTGACTTGATTGTAGATATTTTATTTTCCTAAATTACATTTTCATTTCAAAAAATTTTTAAAAAAACGTTAACAAACTAATAATAATAATAATAATAATAATAATAATTACCTCTTGTTTATTGGTAGACAAATTAGATAAATAATCATAAAACCTCTCGTACACACGTCCATCATACGAGCCTATGACACTTTGCAAAGACGCATCGCAAAAGTCGAATCCATCAACAAGGCCTACTATATTCGGTCGTAACACATTCAACAGGTTTGGTATTCTAGAGTTGATTTCTTGTAATTTTTTCGCCGAGAATTTTCCATACTGAAAAAAAAAAAAATCAATTTTTTCTCATTTATTTACTTATTTTAAATTTTTTTTCTGACCACTAAAATTTCTCCCACGTTATCTTGGATCCAATATACGGCCAAAAGTTCAAAGAGTTTTTCCAATACTTGACGAAGCGAAACCGATAATTTTGTATTCAATAAAAACTCATGTAGTGTTCGAATAACAAATACTTGTGCGTGCAGCTACACGAGGAACAAGGAAAAAAGATTAAGTTTTTATAAATTGTATACAAACTTTGTGCCTATCATACATGTGAACATCTGGCCAGGTTGACTGCGTTATTTTGCCACGCCATCGCTTCATTTTCACTGGATTTTGCATCATTGTTAAGTTTATTTTCTACCTCTAAAATCATACTAAAAATAGAAATTCAGTTTTCATATATTTCCTCATTTATGACAACTAAAATTTACTTTGCAGTTGTCGTATCAAACATGTTGAGAAACTCTGTCATGCATGTCGATGGCCCTGTATAATTTTTCTTCTTTAAATATTCAACTGTAGCGCCAATATTCTCTCCATTTTGCATCATTTTGACCGATTTAATCAGATATCTATTAACGTAAACAAATTATTTTATTATTATTTCAGTAATAATTCAACATAATAACTAGACCCCGGAAAAATGCATAAATGCTGTGAATATTTTGACAAATTTGGGCAAAAATGCATAAAAGCAAAATTTGACCAAAAAATGCACATTTTCAATGCATAAATGTATTTTTTCTCCTGGAAACGTTCATTGTACGCATTCCTTTCATCAAATTTTGTGATCAGATCTGACACTTTTGTAACAGCAAATTTGAGAATTCTACAAATTTCATCAAATTGACAATCATGTGATTAAAATTCACCAATTTCAAATTTTTTTCAATGAAATGAAAGCAAATTTAAAAAAATGTGCATAAAATTTCACCAAATTCAACAAATAAAATTAATCCCATTTTTGGATTTAATTTCGCACATTTTATTGCATAAATTGGAATTTTTAGTGCATATTTTGTGCGCATGAAACAAATTCTATTTTGCATAAATATCCGGAGTCTAATAATAACTTATTACTTCGCAGTTTGAAGTTTCATGATTGTATTATCCCCTTCATATGTACACGATGCCTGAATTAAAGCGCATATCATAGGTATTCGACTCGCGTGCAAATATCCAAGACCACCACAAGCCTGGCGACAAATTTCAGCACCAGTTGCACCCAGATGAGAACTCAAAGCTTTCATTGCGCATGACAGTACGTGTATCTACAATCAAAATAATTAAAAATTATTTTTTTTCTTCTTTTACCACATTTTCATGTTACCTCGTTCAATCTCTCAGCTGTAAGGTTGTTTATTGTTTCTAAATACACATTCGCTAATTTTTGGAAGGTGAAATAAATCGCGTAAGCAGTTGCCACTTGTGGAAACAATCTGTATTGTTGTGTTTGGTAATCGAGAATTTTAACTTCAGGGCCCCTGGAATGATTATTTATCAATTTATGTTAATGATTTTTATTTTGTGTTTAAATTACCCATCAGTCATGACTCCTTGTCGGCGGATTGCGCTGTATCTTACAGCAATTGTGCATGCTTGACCCAATTCGAGCGAAGCCATTGATATTACTCCCATTCGGATGTAAACCATCGTTCCGTAACTGCTCCGTTCATTTTGAGGTTTTAAGTAGCTGCCATCTTTTAAAATCTATTGGATAAATCTATTACAAATAATTGTGGTTTAGTGAACTGAATTTTGATCTAACTTGAGCGTGCTTCATTAACATGTTTTCTCTTGGAATTCTAACGTTTGTTAAACGTAAAAATCCATTATCTGAACCTAGAAACCCCATCTTAGGTCCTAATTCACCGGTTTTAACACCTAAACAAAAATTAACAATTTATTTTTAATAATAATAATAATATTATTTTTCTAACTAGATCCCATCATGCAAAATAAAATTCGTTTTATGCGCGTAAAATATGTAGGTACCAAAAATTCCAATTTATGCAATAAAAAATAGCAAAATATTTGAATTTGATAAAATTTTGTCCAAAAATTTTTGAATTTGGCAAAATATTATCCAAAAATTTTTGAATTTGATAAAATATTATCCAAATTTTTTTAAATTTATACAATTTTTTTTCTAATTTGGTTACATTTCATCAAAGAATTTTTGAAATTGGTGAATTTTAATCCCAAAATTGTCAATTTGATGAAATTTATAGAATTCTCAAAAAAAAGTTATCCAAAATTGCCGTTACAAATTTGTCAAAAGTGATAAAAACTGATTCATATGCACAACAAAAAAATATGCATTTATGCATTTTCCGGGCTCTATTTATAACTAACCAGATACATGAACATGTGTTTCGAAATCTCTCAACTGCACCATAAACATGTGCAAACCATAGCATCGACCTTTGGAGTACAATTGTGCCATTACCACCGCAAAATTGGCCGTTCTTCCCACTAAAAATAATTATTTAAAGATTGTAAACAGAAATATTAAATTTTCAAAAATTTAAAATATTTACATCCACCAGGCCAACATTTTATTGATGTAACAGTGGGAGAATGGAGTATAAATTCCTCCGTGTTTTCATCATAGGTGGCAGTAGTCTCCAATTTTTTAATATCAGAACCTATTTGTAAACATTATTATTCTATTATAACACTTCCACGTAGTAAAAAATATACATGGGTGTTAACTAGTAGTTAACAAACATTTCTTTTGATAATTACCATGTCCCAATTCAGTCTGCGCGTAACTTCCTATCATTTTGCCATCTTCTATCAATGGCATCCATTTCCCCGCTTGTTCTTCTGTTGCCTGCGTTAAAATGGTAGGCACAAATAACGCATTGTGAGTAATAAGAGGACTTTCAGATGGTGCTGTAATGAATCGGATGTGGCTAGAGTGCAGATACCTTAATATCAAAGTAAATATTATTTAAATGAGTAAAATATTAAAATGTTTAAAATGAGTAATCCTACGAAGTTCCTCCTGGCATTTGTCCTGGAAGATTGGCATTGGAGATTTTATTTTCTACATATTTAGCAGTTGCTAGAACTTGTTTGTAATATTCGTCAGAACTTAGACCAATTAGAGAAAATGGATCGGGAATATTTGGATCTTCATATAGAAATTTCTCTAAAATAGATAAAAATTATTATTTTATTCGTGTATGCAATGATGTCATCAATTCATACCGACTTCTTTTCGCTCTTCAGTCGCTTCTACGGTGCGATCGATTAGTGTTGTCAACTCGGAAACATTAAAAGTTGCTTTTTTTCTCTCCGCAAGTAATTCAGGATTCACAGGATATTTTTTTCCTCCGTCGGACATATTCGATACGTTTATTAACTGTTTCGCCTGTGAAAAAAATGAAAAATGGTGAATTAGATTACGTGTTCAATGGACTCAAATTTCAAGGTAGCAAACCGTCATGTATGTATTTGATTTTTCCAATGAAACAGCGGTTAGATGAGAAATTAATACTTTTTACTGATAAATCCGATGTGATAATAGATATGATGAAAGCTAAAAGAGAGCATGTGATCTGAAAAACATACCATCATGATATGATGTTATTCCGGAAGTTCTAATTACGGAAGTCAGCGGAAATAGTATCGTGGCCATTTTTAGCGGGAAATTTGAATAGACATAAAATTAAAGTTTAAACAAGATTTGCTTTTTTACGTGTATAGTTTTTAATTGTAAATAATCTGTGGTTCTGTAATTCATCTTACTTCGTCTCTACTCAATTTAATTTATATTAATTCATGAGGAAAATATTAATTTTATAATGAGCAGCTGTGTTTAATTATTCTGATATAGATTGCAATATCGATTAATAATCATATGATTTAATTACTTCCTGGTTGTATTTTTTTCCCCACTTATGTTTGTTCAATTACTTTTTTCAAAAATACAATAAAATAAACAAATTATGAATAAAAAAATGATTTTTATTTATTTCATTAAAATTTCTCTAAAATTCATTATAAAAGGATGACTAAAACGTTAAAATTTCTTGTTATAAGCCGGAGTTTGTATCTAATTTCGGCTGAATGAAGTGATATGTAGCACAGCCATACAAACAAATGATACCGGAGTAGGTATACAGTATTTATTAAATTTGAATACCGTAGGTATATAAATTATTCATGAAGTGGCGTCCACGCATTATTCTTCAGGAACAAAACTTGACGCCGGTTAGCTGAATCGACATACTTATCATGATTAAAGTTGACCACGCCCGTTAAAACATATCCCCGATTCCCTTCATCCGCGAACCCCGGTCCTTGATGAATGGCGACGTATTCACTCCCGGACACTTTGATATCAGTCACGCACTGCGCCACTCGATTATTCACATCTTGGATACTCGCCGCTTGCTGCTGGATTTGCAGCTTTTGTTCTTTCAAACCATTTCCAATCTGCTCCTTCAATTCATTCACCTGCGCACCACCGTTGCTAAACTCGCTTAATTGTCCGCGCAATTCGCTAATCTCGTTTTTCATCGCGGCCAAATTGCTCGAAATCGTCTCTTGCAATTGAGAAAATCGTTTTAAAATGTCTTCCTTTTCTCCACTTATCGCCTGCTGTAACGCGTTTATTTGCTGCGTCGTTTGCTCGTGTATTGTTTCTTGCAATTTAGTCAATGTTTGTGCGGCTTCCTGTTTGACGATTTCGTATTTGGCTGCTAACTTGTTGTCCACCCATTTGTGCATGGATTCGAACGACTGGTAGAGTAATTGATCGCTATCGGCGACTGGTGGGAGACACGATGTGTCATCACCTTGGGTTTTAGCTGCAAAATAGAAATATTAGTTAAAAATTAAAAAAAATAAAAATTAAAAAATAATCGAATCGGGGACTTACCAATGGGCGTTGATGCGGCAAATGCGATGCAGCAAAAAACTACGAGAGAAGCGATCATCCTGGCTGATTATGTGTTGTGACTGATATTGAATAGAACTTTGCTCGCTTTTATATTCATTTATTTTATATTTGAAGGTATTTCCATGACGTAAGTGTTTGGGGACAAAAGTTTATGGATTTCCAGCTACTGATAAGTAATTGGTTTTTTTTTTTTTTTTTTTATTGCTTTAGTGAACCATGCGTGTTATTTCTGATAAAATGATTCGTTTTGAATAGTTCATTTCCCTTACAAGATCGGTTTTTTATTACAGGTATTTAGTTTTTCTATCATTTATACATCCGTTTCGCCGATGACCTTAAGTAGGGGTCGAAATGGCTCGCATCCTATAAGAGATAAACTGAACAAATGAGAAAGACATTCGCAAGATATTTTTTTTATATTTATTTTGGACTCAAAAGTAAAAAAAAAATTGTGGAAGTTTTGAGAAGAAGAGACACACAAAGCTGATGACCACTCGAGAAACCAATAGGAAGATTTAATCTCATATTTTGAAATATTTTTTAAATAAAAAAATTTCAAGCTAAATTTACGCGCGGTTTCCAGGGAGAATTTGAATAATTAACAAATTCAAAGAAATCTTTCGAAAATGAATAATTTTTTTTATTTTTCCAATTTTTTTATTACTTTCGCATATTTATTTATTTTTATTTACCGTACAAAAGTCCTTATGCAAATACAAGGTCTGAAACATTTTTCCAACAACAAGGCACACAGGGGATAGGTCGACCCAAATGTTGTATTTCAGTTCATCAATTGCTATGATGTCACTTAAGTAGCATTAGTCAAAAATTTTCCTTGACCTACTTTTTCTGACCCTTATTTAATTTAACATTAAATTTGATATGATTTTCTAATCGTTCGACGATATTTTTCACATCAAACAAGGCCAGTTGATTCTGATTAATCATCTCCTTTAATGTTTTGATATTCTTCAAATATTCTACATTGTCTTCTTCTTCTCCCCTGCTTGGGTCCACCCGTTCCTGCATCCATTCGAACAACTCCAACGGGGAGTCATTATCATCCCCATATGCTATTACTTCATTTTCGTTTGTTTCTAAAATAAAAATAATAACAAAATCTAATAAAGAATAATAAAATACACGAAATAATTCTGGTTCAAAACTGACCATTGATCCATTGATGCAAAGATTCGAGCAACTTGTAAATCAATGCATCGCCGTCAGTAACTTGCGCAAGGCGTGGCTCTTCAATTGGTTTTAAAACTATATTAATAACAAATAATTAGAAAATGATATTCACGATTACATTTTGTTGAATTTGTTTGCTTACAAATGGGTGACGATGTGACGATTGAAGCGCAGCAAAATACAAGTATGACGAGTTCAATGAAAATAATCCAGTGAGAAAACATATTAACCAATGTTACTTGATTTCATCACCATCTTGCCGAGGCCACTCCATGTCACGGGCACCCAAAACCAAAATAGCAAGGCCGTGGGCGAGAAAATAAACAAGGCCAAAAAATATTTCGAATAATCTCCGCTAGATGCCACTAATGATAATTCATTAATTTTTTTTTATAAATTAATACAGACACGTCAAAAACTAACCATTCGAGCAAAGATCATAGTGCTTTCGATCATCAAAAATCTCATCAGCAGACCCATCCGTCTGGAGCATGTTGAACAACAATAAACAGACACTGCTGTTAATTTTTTTATTTTCCTTTTTCCTTTTTATTTTCATAGCTTGCAATTTGATAGACGAGTATTATAACACCAAAAAAAATTTATAATTTTATTTTATTTTTACTCTAATAAAACCAAAAAATAATCATTTCAACGAAGTATATATATTTGTGAAACAGTAAATTTTAAATATATACGTTATTCATGAAGTAGAGTCCACGCATTATTCTTCTGGAACAAAACTTGACGCCGATCAACTGAATCGACATACATATCATGATTCCAGTTGTGCACACCCGTTATAACATATCCCCGATTCCCTTCATCTGAGAACCCTGTTGCTTGATGAATAGCAACGTGTTCTCTCCCGGACACTTTGATATCAGTCACGCACTGCGCCACTCGATTATTCACATCTTGGATACTCGTCGCTTGCTGCTGGATTTGTTGATTTTGTTCTTTCAAACCATTTCCAATCTGCTCTTTCAATTCATTCACTTGCGCAACCCCGTTGCTAAACTCGCTTAATTGTCCGCGCAATTCGCTAATCTCGTTTTTCATCGCGGCCAAATTGCTCGAAATCGTCTCTTGCAATTGAGAAAATCGTTTTAAAATGTCTTCCTTTTCTCCACTTATCGCTTGCTGTAACTCGTTTATTTGCTGCGTCGTTTTCTCGTGTATTGTTTCTTGCAATTTAGTCAATGTTTGTGCGGCTTCTTGTTTCACGACTTCGTATTTGGCTGCTAACTTGTTGTCCACCCATTTGTGCATGGATTCGAACGACTGGTAGAGTAATTGATCGCTATCGGCGACTGGTGGGAGACACGATGTGTCATCACCTTGGGTTTCAGCTGCAAAATAAAAATATTACCGTAGTTGAAAATAAAAAAAATTAAAATTAAAAAATAATCGAATCGGAGACTTTACCAATGGGCGTTGATGCGGCAAATGCGATGCAGCAAAAAACTACGAGAGAAGCGATCATCCTGGCTGACTAATGTTGTGACTGATATTCAATCGGACTTGGCTCGCTTTTATATTTTTTTATATCTTTTTTAAAAAATAAACAAAAAACACAAACTTTTGTCCACAAACTCCCACGTCATGGAAATTTTCAATGACGTGGAAGTTTGTGGACAAAAGTTTGTGTTTTTTTGTTTATTTTTTAGTTTTGCAAGTTATTTCTGATAAAATGATTCGATTTGAATGGCTTGTTAAAGCTGACTTAATCATTTCCCTCATGGTTAGTTCACATTGGTGTTGGAATGTTTACATTTACTATCTACAAACAGTGTGAACAAAAGCATACGTTACTTTCCTTGAGATACGTTAAATTTTTGTAAGTTACGTTAATACGTTACGGTACGTTCAATGTGAACTAACCATTACAGGATCGTTTTTTTTAATTACAGCTTATTACGATCTGGAGTTGAGTGCGCCACAAATGACGAAAAACCGGTTATGATCCAACCCGAAAAACGATATATTGGTTCTTCCAGATGGAAATCAATCCGCGCTGATAATGCAAGTATTATAAAAAAAACTGATCGAAAAAGTTTTAAAAAAACTAGAAATGATTCAGTTTCCGATAAATCGCCTCCTAGAAGCTCGAAAAGACGTCAAGTCGACACTGACACGATTCTGCGTCCGATTCCGATGTGTCACCGCCACGAAAAACGGGATAAAAACGTGAAAAACGACGTGGAAAAACGTCCAACACGACAAAATTCCGATTCGGATCTCTCACCAGAAAGTAACAACGAAAATAAAACAGAAAAATCTCGGGAATCTCGACGTGGATCCGATTCGGATTTACCGTCCATTCGTCTAGAGCATATTAAACAACAATAAACAGACACTGCCATTAATTTTTTTTAACTACAATTTCTTTTAAATTTTCTACAAACATTTTTGGACAACAAAACATTTTTTTTCCCCACAAAGTTTACATTTTTGGACGACGTTTATGCCTCCTTATATCTCTGTCCATTATTTCATCTCTCAATCTTTGCACTTTCTCTTCTAAATGACTCAATCTATGATCAGTTTCCTCTTTTTCCGCAGCAATTTTGCCAACAGCGGTTAAAAATTGTCTTTTCTGCTCATTCATAGCTTGCGTTAAACTAAGATATTGACTCTTATGCTCATTTATAGTCTCTTGTAATTTATTCATCACTTCCGCACTGTCCTGTTTAGTCGAAATCGTCGCCTGGTGCAACTTGATCAAAATCTCCGCATTTTCCTTTTTATTCCCATTCGTCATATCTTGCAATTTCCTCAACAGTTGCACAAGTTCGGTTTTATCCGCATTGAACGATTTCTGCAACGTGATCAGTTGTTGATGCGTTTGATCCTTGACTAATTTTTGCAAATTTTTTAATTTATTCACCGTGTCTTGTTTAGCCACATCGAGTTTACTCTGTAACGTCACGAGCTGTTTATTCAACTTAACATCGATCGTCTTATCCATTTCAATAAATTTGTGAGCAGTTTCCTCTTTGTGCGCTTTAATCTCTCTCCGCAGTAACTCCATCTGTTGTTTCGTTTGTTCCTTTATCGTTCCTTCCAACGTATTCAATCTCTGAGTCGATTCTTCCTTCTCGACGTTCACCGTTTGTTGCAACGCGATTAATGTGTTTTTATGTTGATTCGCTTGTGCATTCATTATCTCCTGCAATTTGCTCAACGTTTGAACACTCTCTTGTTTATCCATCGTCATAGTCTCTTGTAATTTGCTCAATCTGAACCTGACTTCTTGTTTTTCCGCATCAACTGCGCGTTGTAGTGCGCAGATCTCTCCACTCGTTTGCTCGTTCAACTTCTCTTGGAGATGACTCAACATTTGCGTCGTTTCCTCTTTACACGCAACTATCGCGAATTGTAACGTGTTGTGCTGCTGATTCGTTTGCATCATTATCGTATCTTGTAGTTTTTTTAATAATAAAGATGTTTCTTGTTTGATATTTTGATATTTCGTGTCCATTTTGGTGCTCAACCATTTTTCCATCGATTCAAATAAGCGGAAAAGCGATTTATCGCCGGCGTCAGGATTTGGAAGAAGAGGTTCTTCCTCTTTTGGTTATGTATAAAAGAAAAAAAAAAAAATTATTAAAAATAAATTTTATAAAAAAATTGATAAATTTTTTACATACTCGTAATTGATGATGCTGCAAGTACAACACAGTAGAGCACGGCGAGCGAAAAGATGCATTGATAAACCATACTCACTATATCTCGTGTGTATAAGTGAAGCTGGTTCCGTTTTGTTTTATTCATTCATAGTTTTTGACTTTTCCTCTAATAATATGCCACTGCCGGTACGACTAAAATTAGTTTATTTGTATTCAATAATTGTTATTTTTTTTTTTTTTTTCCCCAGTATTTAATCTTTTCTTGGTTTTTAAATTATAAATTACTTGAAGATTTCGACTTTTTAATGCTAAAACCGGTTGCGATATTGCTCACTCTTTATTTTCTGTTTTATACAATGGACAAATGTACGATACAAATTTTCACGTGTCTATAACAACACCAAAATAATCAACAATTGCAAATTTTTCATTCATATTGTTTTTTTGTTTTTTTTGTTTTTGTTTTTGTTTTTGTTCTTTTTTTCTAAATTACATTAAACAGAAAATAAATATTTTTTATCGAAATTCATCTATTTCACGTGTTTCTTCTCGATTTCAATACAATATCTTCTAATTCCCTCAATTTTTCTTTACTTTTCTCTTTATCCGTAAGTAAAGTCTTAAACAACAGCTTCTTTTGCTCATTCAACACTTGTACCGTATTCACATGTTGCTTATTTCGCTCTGTAATCGCCTCCTTCAATTTCATCAACGCGTGCGACATATCATTCTTTTTCGGATTCGCCATCTCTTCCAATTTACTTAATATCTGCGCATTCTCTTCTTTATTCGCATTCGCCATATCCTGCAATTTATTCAACGCCCTCGCAGTTTCTTGTTTCTCAACAGCTATCACCTGCTGCAACTGCCCGACCTGATGAGTCAACTGATCCAACACACTCTCCTGCAATTTACTCATCATCTGCGCACTTTCCTTTTTATCCACCGCCATAGATTGATGCAATAAAACCACGTGCTGCCTAGTCTGCTTCATCAACGCCTCTTCCAACTTGCTTAATGCCCGCCCACCATCCTCCTTATCCTCAAACATCGCACGCCGCACTGCGGCCAACTGCTGACTCATCTCTTCCTTGATTTTCGCATGCAACGTGACCAATTCGATCTCACTCTTCTTTTTTCCCGCATTTAACACTTGTAATAGCGAATCCAGCTGTCGTCCGGTATCTTCCTTCACACCCTCAACCAATTGGTCCCAACTCTGGTTGGTTTTCTTTCTCTCACTTTGCATAACCTCTAGCAACGATTCAAACTGTTTACTCATCTCGACATTTATCGTCTGCTGCAATTCGCTGAACCTCTGCGCAGTTTTCTCTTTGTCGATATTCATCGCATGTAGTGTCGCAGTCATCTGAGTACTCATCTTCGTTTCCAATAGTTTTTGTACTTGGTTAAATGTGTGAGCAGTCTCCTGTTTGTCTTCATTCATCATTTTTTGAAATGTTTCGGTTTGTTGACCCGTTTCGAAATGTATCGCATCTCGCAATTTGATTATTTCCCGCGCGGTTTGATGTCTTACCGCACCGATTTCTTGTTGAATCGATTCCACCTGTTGAGTCGTTTGTGCTTTAATGGCCACTACTGCCGCATTTAACATCTGCATAGTTTCATCTTTCTCTTCTGTGATCGTTTGTCGCAATGTGCGCAACTCAATTGTCTGCTGGCCCGCATGCGCGTGGAAAATCATGTGCAATTCGCTTAATTTCTCTCGATTTTCTTGTTTATTCGTATTAGTCGTCTCGTGGATTTGTTTGATTTTTTCATCCGTTTCTTGTTGACTCGCATTGATCGCATCGTGTAATTTACTCACTGTTTGCGCGGTTTCGTTTAAACTCGCATTTATCGCTTGTTGTAACGAGCCGAAATGTTGATTCGTTCGATTTTGAATTGTAACTTCATAATCAATCATCGTTCGTGCAGTTTCCTCTTTAATTGTTTTGAGTCCACGTTGCAAATTGACTAAAGCGTTGAGTTGTAGATTTTCTTGATTTTTCATCGTTTCTTCGAATTTTAAAAATCTCTCTTCGGATTCACGTTTATACAAATATCTCGACGTATTCATTTCCTCTAATCTTTCAAAATTTTCTCGTTTATCCGCATTTGTCGTTTCTTGAAATTTCTTCAAATTCACTCTAGTTTCATTGTTTTGCGCATCGATCATCTCCTGGAGTGTGTTCAAACTGCGTATCGAATCGTCTCTCCCCGATAGTATCGTTCGGTGCATTTTCTCAACTCTTACGATCATTTTCTCATAAATCACCTCTCCAAGTTGGCGCATTGTTTGCGTAATTTCCTCTTTGCTCGCATTTATTGCCTGTTGTAAATCATTGTGATGTTTCCTCGCTTGATTGTGAATTGCTTCTCGTAATAGTGCGAGTGGTTGTGCAAATTCGCGTTTCATATGTCGATATGTGACCTCCAATCTCGTGTTCACCCATTTTTCCATCGAATCGAATAATCGGTAAAGTGATTTATTGCTGGGATCGGGTTTTGGGGCACGTGATTCTATCTCTTTATTAAAAAAAAAAATAGAAATAAATTAAATTAAATTCGGAATGTTAAATTGAATTTCTGTGCTTACGATTAGCGAGAGATGATGTCGTTAGTACGATGCAGTAGAATACGGCGAGCGAAATGACGCACTGGTAGATCATGTTGACTAGGACTCGTGTATACAGCACAAATGGACTCGGGTAACTTTTTATCAATTTATTCATGATTTTACCTCCGATAATGCCGAATAAGCTGGTGGTAACGCAAGAAATGTATACTAAACCACTGAAAATAGTTTGTGTGATATGGATGGCTATATATATATATCTATATATGGTATACCTGGTTTTCGTTGGATCCGAAATGTCATTTCATCGGGCTGCTAGTTATTACATAGTAAAATCCAATTAATAAAATCCAATGAATGAATCTAGTATTCGTTAATTCCGCTGGTTGTAAAGTTTTTTCCTACTTGTTTGTTTCTTTTTACACAGCATGATGATTTTGATGGCTTTTGAATGTTACGACCGGTTGTGATGTTAGCGACCGTTTATTTTGTGCTTTACAATGTAGAAATGTACGACACGAGACATAAAAGTGAGCACGTGGTTAAACAACAAAAATTATTAACAAGACTAGCAAAATAAAATTTTAAACAATTTTTTTTTTTGTTGTTGTGGTGTAACGACTCGTCAAACATGGAGGCAAATCTCTCACACGATTGTAATTTGTTTGACCGTAGTAAGATTTCGCAAGGATATTTTGTAATTTTTTTTCTTCTTTTACAATGGAAAATAGTTGTTTTTTCATTTTCAGAAAATTGTTGGTGTTGTAAGTTGTAAGTTGTAAAATAAATAACAGGGTGGACGTTGGGAGCCCTGAAGATAAAGAACCAAATTCGAACTCTGTTGTTATATTTTAAATAGATTATAGAACCCAAAAGTGAAATGGAATATATTAACTCACCACTGTACATCAGCTAGAAAATAAAAAATATATGTAGGACTAGCCCAACGTTTAATCTTGTTCAAATGTTAAATTATAATTAATCTATTCTTAGCGACAGTAAAAAAAAAATGTACAAATTCATATATTTGTGCAACCTACAAAGTAAAACCTACATTTTCAAGAAAGTGGAAAATCTAACTGATTTAGGCCTACAGTTAAAGAGTTCACTAACTACATCACTATTATCGGAACACAATTGTTTAAAAATATTCATTTCTTTCGTCGTCGTAAGCAATTTCTCAACAACATTTTGAAACAAATCCCAATTCACTAATTTTTTGTTAGTCACAGTATAAATAAAACAATCCCACAGAACCTTCCTCCGACCCACCACATTACTTATATCACTCAATATTAATTCCAAATTGCTTAAATTCTCCGTATTGCACAAAAAGTGACAAACACCCAAAACATCACTTTCATGTGCAAGAAAACTTGCTTTCATTTCCGTTGAAGCCATCGTCCACAACTGCTCGAAATATTCCCTAATCTCATTAGCGTGTCCACAAACATTATTCTGAACCCAACTTAAACAGACAAACAAAGTATAAAACTGGTTCGCATCCAACAAATACAAAACTCGAGTCGCGAGAGGCATAAAAAATTTCACGTAAAATGAATTCTCTAGTAATTTGTTCCATATCACTATCAAATATCGAAAAATAAACAAACTGCCAAATAACTCTTCATCTTTCATTTGAGCAATTAAAAAACATAAAATTAATATTCCATTATCGCTGAATAGAAGTCGGCGAACTATTAGTTTGTTTCGTTTACTTAGATGAACCGCTGTAAATGTTGCGACGCAACTAGTTCTTTCATGCTCGTTCATCAATGACCAGAAATATTCTACTGCGCTCCAATTGACGTGATATAAAGCGTTGTAAAACGTGTTGGGTTTCGAAATTGTGTCCACATGAATTCCAAGTTGATATTTCCAAAAATCGTGGTAGTAATAATTTCTAGTAGAACGACGAGATGTAAAACGCGAAATGTAAATTTCTTTTTCGCTATTGCTAAGTTGATGCCACACGTCCATGGCTGCATCGGCCAAACAGAACCGGCCCACGATGTCAATTCGCTCTTTAATCGTTAATTCTGCCATTCTGGAAAGCATTTCTGCCGTTCTCTTTGCGTCAACTCGTCCGTGGGAAGTCCATTGGGTTAATTTTACGCATTTACATAATTTTTGATCGTTGAAAAGTGTGTAATTTGTTATGCAATTTGTGTGGATTAAGTGGTTTAACCACGCCCTTAATTCCGATTCTAATAAGTCGACAAATTTGATTAGTTCAGGTTTAAAGATTTTAGGGATAACTAAATCTTGGACACGATCACATATTTCCCATTTCATTTTATCCCATTCTTTATAACTGCCATAAGAATAATCGTACAAATTCAACTCATCGAATGTAAATTGTAGAAATGAGCTTTCGTTGATGTAATTCACTTTCCACAGAGAGAACGCACATTTGCTTAGTGAAATGTTCTGTAAACTAGGCACGTCTAAAGTAAAATACATCTTTTTTTGTGATAGAAATAAAGATTTAGCAATTTACAATCATACGGACACGTCAGCTAGAGACAGTTATCAACTGTAGACATCTTCCTTTAAATACAAAAAAATTAATAAACAATAGACGTTTTAATTCAACGTTTTAATTTGCGTACAGTAAACATTAACGATGACTGTTGGAACGTAGTAATTAGTAAACCCAATGTCGATTGGACATCGAGTTTTGGAAGCGGACGATTTCGATTAAAAGAAAAGAAAATTTTCGAATTGAAAGAATGGAAAATTTAAATCGTTTACACAACTTTTTATTTTGAGTAAAAAAAAATTTATCTAATGCATAACGAATTGAAAAAATATGGAAACTTTCAAAGTTTGACATCTATTTTTCCCTAAAAAAAAAAAACGTAACAAAATAAATAATTAAAATGATGGACTAACTAATTTAATTTTTTATAACTTAAAATCCTATTTCACGGCAGTAATACACATGGATTTGTAGGGATCCACCGATTAAAAATAAAATGTTCGACGCTCAAATCGAAATCATAAAATTAAATCATTTTACGTGTATGGGGGGCCGTTACTGTCAATATTCAAGATGACATGCAACATGCAACATTTCATCCAAGATTCAACATTTTATTCAACATTTCAAAATTTTATTCTGCATTTAAAATTTTATTTAAAGATTTCATTTAACATTCAAATTTTCATTTAACATTTAATTTTTCATGCAAGAAATAAAATTCATGCACGAAAAAATTAAATTTTGAATGAGCATGAGAACTCGGTATGACGCACGGGCGCTCAGCCGCCATTTGCGCATGTGCGAGTCTTCGAGCACACTGCCTCTATAACCGCTTCTCCTAGCACGTGGCATTACAACATTGAAGATGACTTTTGTCTTGACTCCTGTGCCTCCTACTTTAGAAGAAATTTCGTTAGTGAAATGTGCAATTTTACTCTGGAAAATTGATGCGTCCACAGATGATCCATATTTAATGTTTTTTAAGACCAAGAACGCCTACGATGAATCTACATGTTCTATGCCACATCGCGGATGGACCACACGAGCACGAGGCATAAGCGAGCGAGTTAACGATTTAATCATCCCTGATGAATTGAAACGTGCTTTATGTAAATTCGTCAGAATTATAGGATTGGAGTTATACGAGTCGGCGAACTACTTTATCAACAGTAATATCCTGAATTTTAACACTGAAAATGCTGTGGAGAATTTTCTAAATCAAATCCAATTTACGCCGCACGGAAAAATGGACGGAAAGAGAACGGCAGAAAATCTTTGTCGAATGAAGGAGTTAACAATTGTAGAGCGAATGAAGATCGTGGGCACGTATTGTTTAACCGATTCAGCTACGGAAGTGTGGCATCAACTCAGCACATCGGAAATGGAACTATTCAAACAACAATTTGAATCGGAAACAACAAACCCCATCCCAACAATACGGTTAATGGCCCTCCTAACATACGAACTAGATCTTAGAATAAGACAATTGTACGTATTTTTTTTTGGGAACGTCAACTGGGGTTCGACGTTACCGACTATTCGATGGAGGAAGTGTTGAACAGTGCGTTGAAGGGTCTCAACTCGAGTGCGGTGAAATGTGTGTGGTCACTGATGAGCGAGGATGAAAGAAAATGTTGGGCTGCGTCATTTATTTCTCTAAATTCTGAAGAGACGGATGGAATGATTCTACGATTCTACAATGCTGATTTAAGTGAGATCATTCGTTTTTTAGTTTCGAAATTGAACGAGAACGGATTGAATGACAAATGGCTCGTGCACGATGATCCTGTTTCGCTGCTGCGTCGTTTGCTCGGAGACTGGATCTACATGCAGTTTGTCACGTCGATTGGACATCGAGTTTTGGAAGAGGAAGAATTTGACTTGGACGAAGAGAGAAGGAAATTGAGGAAGCAGACGTTTTGGAATAGGAAACAGATTGATTCCGATGAATCCGATGAATCCGATGAATCCGATGAATCCGATGAATCCGATGAATCCGATGAATCCGATGAATCCGATAAATCCGATAAATCCGATTAAAAGAAAAGGAAATTTTCTGGCAAAAGCTAATGGAGATTTTTATGTTGACCGTTTTACGAGAGAAAATTGTTTGTAAAATTTATGTGAGTCAAATAAAATAGAATAAAATTTAAACAGTGTGATACAATCACAACAATCGGACTAATTTACTTGTACAATCAAGGAACGTCGTCTCGTCTATCGAATCTCGAATCTGCTTTTATCATTGACCATTCGATTAAAATCCGCTTATTCTTATATATCCGACTCGTGATACGCATGGCAGGATAACGAGTGATAAAGGGACTCAGCACTTCAGCTATTCGATGTTATACACGCCGATAAGACCACGAGTCGTTTTTGAAGATGAGTTTGATTGAAAGGAAAACGAGTGTCTGGTGAAGTGAGAGAATTGCATAAATATTATCGAAAAATATTTACCGGTACCATCTGTTGGACCATTTGTTCCAAATCATATGAATCTACATTATAAAAAATTGCCGCTTGGCGAAAAATTGCGAAAAAAAAACACAAACAAAATATCTTGCAATTCTTAAATGACAGTTGTTTGAAAATTCAGCACCACAGTTTTAAACATCTCAAACCATAAAAAATTAAGAAAAACCTAAAAAGAAAACTTTTTTTGTGCCAACTATTATTTTTAGGTCCCATTAAGCATTCTGTTTTTTTAATGATTTTGTACTAAACAATTTTCCTATTTTTCTCAAAATAAGGTCTCATTAACATACTGTTTTTTCAAGGAGTTGGAATCCAACTCCTTGGTTTTTTTAAATGTATAAACAAATGATTCCCTACAACTTTCTAATTGGAAATTTTCGTCGAACTTTAACGGTTTTTAGGATACAGCGTGAAAGTCATTGTTGAAACCATTTGATGATTGTTTTGATATCACCATTTAAATTTAAAAGCGCATCAAGCAATTACTATTCAACTGCATCTGTTTTAGTTTTCTTGTTATTTGTCTGGATCAGGACTTTTGGGGACACCCTGTATATTACTCGTTTCTAACGTCCAGCAGTGTTGATTTAATGTAATGATTTAATTCTTCCTGGTTTGCTCGGGGACTGGGTGTGCATACAATTTGTTATGTCGATTGAACACCGATTCCCTGATCTTTGGTTTAATATTTTGATTTCCATGTTTGATAGATCTATTTCCGATTTTTTTCACGCTGATGAGATTAGAGCAGTTTTTGATTCTGGGTTTCAGGAAAACGACATTTTCTATTGAAAAGATTGAATGAAGTGTATTATGTTATAACCTTTTCATGAAAATTTGTTTGTTAAATTGTCCACAGATTGTCCACAAATCACGTTCGTTCAACGTTCAGGCCACCCTATAGGTAGCCTATAGGTTGCCTATGGGTTGGCCTGCATGTTGAACGTACGTGATTTGTAAAATTATATAAAAAAAAATAATGTTTGTTTCTTTGACCCGCGTATAAGTCGAATTTGGAAAAATAAGCCTAGATTTGGTCCAAAAATCCTCGACTTATACGCGAGTATATACGGTACATTTAACGGCAGTAAGACTCATGGATGTGTAGATATCCACCGATTAAAAATGAATTAAAAATAAATTGTTCTACTCCAGAACCTAACACGTCACCATCAAATCGAAATCATAAAATTTAAATCATGTTACGTGAATTAACTCAAACGTATTTTATTCATCACTCGGCATCTACAGACATCTATTTATTTCTCTTTGTGCGCTGCAGCGGCCGCGGCTTTCCTCATCTGCGTGATCACGTTGGAAAGTTCGTCTCGCTTCCTTTTGGCTCGCAAATGCGTTCCCAGCTAAAATAATAATGAAAAAAGCATTAGTACATTTAAAATTTATAAAACACACAGTTTTATTTTACCCTTTTCTTGATGAATTTCAGCGCTCGTTTGTCTTTCGACACTTTGAGTAACTCCATCGCGCGTCTTTCGTACGGTGCGAATCCACTCACTTCGCGAATGATGTCGCGAATCACCTTCGTGTGTTTATACAATTTCTGAAATAGACATACAATTGGGTTAGCGATTTGCGTGAGAATACATTTTGGTACAATTCTTACTCCTTTGGTCCTTGACGGTCTGGGTTTGGTGATGTTTTTGGTCACTTTATGACCCTTGTTTAAGCCTACACAAATTTCGTAGCGTGGAGCCATTTTCTGTAGATCAACGTGGTTCTGCGTGGTTCTGCCGCAAGAATACCTGATAATCAAAATGGTTGTACTACGGGGTCTACAAATTGAAAACACGGATATTGCCAACTCTAAAACCTGGATTTCGGTTTAGATTTTCTGCAAATTCATCGCTATGATAATTTAAAAAACTTTTTACACAAATGTTAAGCGAATTTTAGCACTTCAGTGTTTTTCGTATCTTTTTTTTAAAAAAAAATCCGTTGATAATCATATAATTACCGTATTGAAATAATTAAAATTTTATTTCTGATATAACAAAAAAAACTCACAACTGATATTTTTGTTACAGTTACGAGTAACTTATTAACAATTTTCTATTTGAGGGAAAAAAAAAATTTCTAGCCATTTGTTATGACTATTTTACAAAAAATATACTTAATAATGTTTTTCATTAGTTATTCATTTTGTTTAATTCGTTTAACGATGGCGGCCACAAGAGCTGCTCCTTTGCCACTTCCATCTTGAGCCAACATAAGCCGAAACTAAACAACAAAAAAAAGTTAAAAACAAGAATTCAACTTTTCAAATTATTACACACCTTTTGTTTTGGTAGTAAATCACAAATAGCGTGAGTTATTAAACTGTGAAATTTCGGATGTTTTATATAAACAGAACCATCTACCGCAACAGTGACATCAGGACGGTTGATTCTCTTAATCAAGTTCGCCCAATCTGTGTAAAAAAAATAGATAATTATGAAAAATAATGCAAAATTCCAGTAAAGATATATATTTTTTTACTAATAGCTAATAATCTGCAAGCTCTGATTGTAATCACGGCACAAACATAGCGAATTATTGCAATATCATCATCCGAAGCTAAATCCGAAAGTCCAAGCTCTTTCAAAACATTTTGAGTGTGTTCGGCATTTTTACCATCAAAATCTCTATAAATAAAAATAAATAAATAAATAAATAATGAATAAATAAATAAAATAAAAAATTTTACTTTTCGCATTCCGAAATCATGCGAGATTTAAACACCTCTTCCTGGTTAAAAATTTTAACATTTTTACCAGTAAAGAAAACACCATTTCCAATCAATTTCACAAAAACCAATCGTGCAAGTTCGCCTAAACAATTCCCAGACGTGTATTTTTCAAACCTACACACAAATTTAAAAAAATTTGTAATAAATATAATGACAATATCCATAATACTCACACAAATTTGTTTGGATTGAGTGATGTTCGATCAATAAAGTCATCAAATTCAGTTTTTATGAAGTCTAATGCACCGTTGTCGCCAAATGCGCCGCATTCTGTATCGATAACAACCTAAAACAAACAAATTTATTCATTTATTTATATATATATATATACATTTTTACTTTTTTTTTTTTTTTTTTTAGTAAAAAGCAATTGACTTATGCGGGAATTACATCAGTTTGATTTGTTGGCATCTCATCATCATTCCAGCAATGAACATTGCTCGCTTTTTCAATGTAACAACAATTTGTTCCCGATCCGATCCCTGTTCCAATGACTGTTCGAGGATCCAAATGAATTCCGTGCACCAACACTCCCGTCATGTCGTTAAGAATAGCGGAAACTTGAACTTTAACATCCTAAAAGTATTCAAAATCAATGCTAGACGTTAATTTATCTAGTCTCGATTTGTACTTGTTTAAAACGACTAAATGATTGTGAATACTTTTTTCCGGAGTGATGTATTCAGCATCTGCACAACATCTTTTCCCACAACTCCAGAACAGTTGAAAGAAAGACCCCATGAAATCAAATAGGCGACATCTAACGATTTTTGATCCATTGCAAACGAAAACGTAAATCCTAAAATAAAATGAAAAATAAAAATAAAATAAAAATTATTCAAATTTTACCATTCTAACTCACCTAACGGAGTTTCAATTTCGGTTAAATTAAATTTTTCCAACAAATCTTTAATGCAATCGGCTAAATAATCAAACAACTAAAAAAAATAAAAATTTAAAAAAAAAATATGTGATTAATAATTTAAAATTTTTATCACTTGAGTTCCTGATCCTTGCTGGATTTGTGTAGTCAGAGGGTAATGTTGACTTTCCGCCGCAACTATTTTCCCATCTTCCATCTTCACCAAATTTACACGTAAATTACTCGCACCCAAATCAATGGCGAGATATTGTCCCTCCTCTGCGCCATTTGTAAATTGAGAAATGAATGTATTTAGCATGTAGAAACTTGATTTCTTGGTTGGATTTTTCATTAATCCTAGAGTCATCTGCTCATCGAAAGCTTCGGCCACTCGTTCGTAGGTTTCCTCGGTTAAAACAAACGGTTTTATCACTTCTTCAACCTGTAAAATTTTAAATTTTCTTAAAAAAAAAAATCTGTTTTTTTTTTTGCAACGAATTTTCGAATTTCTACTCACCTTGTTTTGTTTTTGCTTATCACTCAAGTGAAAATTGAATTTGAGTTTTTCTTTTGGTATTAAGTCGAAGTAAACGGCTTTGAGAGGGAAATGTGGATGAGTCATGGTGGATTCTTTCCTGTAATATAATAATGAGTTAGTTAGACGAGTGATTTACAAGACTCAATACTCTAGAGCAACCTATCAGTGTCTGGTAGCTTAGTTATTATCTTAATATTATCGGTTCGTTTTTAAAGTACGGTACATAATGCATTTGATTGTGATTTGTCAGGTGTTCAGGTGTATGATGCTTAGTTGTACATGTACATGTATAACTCGAACTGAAGAAGACTATTTTCTTTTCAGTCGTTTTTTTTTTTTTTTTTTTTTTGTTTGTTGCGGTTTCGTGTGTAAATGTATTATTTTTTTTTAGTATTACAGTGAATTTTCTACATGTATATAACGTAATTTTTTTTTGTTTTACAGTAAGTTGTTTAGTATTTCAGTGAGTTTTTCTATGTAAATGTACATTTTTTTGGTTTTCGATTGATATTTTGTATGTAAATGTACATTTTTTTGGTTTTCGATTGATATTTTGTATGTAAATGTACATTTATTAGTTTTGAATTGAGTTTTTTATGTGTAAATAAATGTACAATTATTTTATTAGCGAGTGGCGATGAATTTTACCACTTTTTGCTACACCAAATAACCAAAATAATCTCAATTTGCCGATATGACGTAAGATATTTACCAACATTTAACACAAAAGGGATTTTTTATGACGTCACAACAATGCCATTAATAAAAAAACGCCCGCTATCCAAATCTTATCATTTTTTTTCCTAATAAAATGACGACTTAACTGACGAAAAATTAATTATTTATTGCCATTTTTCACTTGTACAAAAGAAAAATATTTATTGTAAAAAGAAAAGAAATAATAATGGTGAAACCGGGTTTTAAAATTCACGACGATGATATTTATCCGAGTCGAAAGCCGCGGTCACGACAATCCGATTAGCGAACTTCCTCCCGGACAAATTATGCTGCGCCTTCTGACAATCGAGCACCGATCCAAACTCAACGAACACTTTGCCCAATCCGGCCACATCCATCCCATCGATCGGTCGCGGGATCTCCAAACTACGCACGGCCCCGTACTTGCTGCACTCCTCGCGAATATCCTCCAATATATCCTCATACTCCTCGTCATCCCTCAGCTCGTCCGGCACGACCAGATTAAGCAAACACAGCACTTCGCTCGCCGGGCCCGCCGCACTCAACCCATTCAAACCCGGCACTTGGATCTGCACCGGCGCATGCGCATTGGCCACCACCACATTCTTAGCACCAATCACGGCACGCTGCACCATCAACTTCTTCCCGCCCAACTCCATGCCATTGAGGCCCGCGACAGCTTGATCCGTGATCGTGACGTCACAATATTCACAAAAAGCGAAACCTTTCGACAGACCGGTCCCTCCATCTTTGACCAAATTAAACGCCTTGATCTGACCGAACGATGCGACCAACTCCATCACTTGATCTTCATTTAAATAATTCGGCAGACCCCCGATGAATATTTTATTAGCCGAGTCCTGCACCATAGTAGACACAACACCGGGCACATTGACGGCCGGTGCGTCGGACATGCCCGGAACCGGTTGGTAGTCGCGCGGTCTGCGTATCTTTAAATTCTGACCGCGGAAGTTGATCCCGTCGAATGCCATCGCTTGGGTCGTCTCGTCGATCGAGCGGAACTCCAGGAAAGCGAAGTTCTTATCCAAGTTGATCTGACACGCCAGGACCGGATTTCCGGCCGCCTGCGCCAAGTTGGATACGTGCATTTGCTGGTTGAAGAACACCATTAGTTCGTCTTCAGTGGCACCTAGCGGCAGCGCGCCGATGTAGAGTCGCCTCGATTGTCTAGTTACGATTCCACCAACTGCAGGCAGAGCGGCTTGCGTGAGCGGCGCTGGAAACTGTCCGGCTGCTTGTAGTAATGGTGCTGGGATCTGTCCTGCCGCGTGCATTGCTTTGTAGTCGGCTGGCGTCATGTGCTCGAAGCCGACCGGTGCCACGTCCCAGTAGAGCGATGGTTTGCGTCGTCGCGATGGTTTCTCGGCTTTGGGTTTTTCATCGCGACGATGTCGGTCGTTATGAGGCGATCGGGATCGGGATCGGCGCCGTTCTCGGCGGGATCGGTCTCCGCGCTTCTGACGGTCGCGGTCTCGTTTTCGCTCGTTTGTTTTCTCGTCTCTGTGTCCGCCCATGTTAATCACGTACCGTCCTTAATCTAGGCTGATCATTGTTGGCGTTGAAGGTGTTTTGATGTAGTCATAGCTGCGGGAATGGATCGTGTTCGTTGTGCGCATGAGGTCGGTGGTGGGACGTGAACAAACGGTGCGGGATAGAGAAAAGGTGGCACGGCACAATGGTCGGGTATAGAGAAAACCTGATGTGCATAATACCGTTGGTTGGTTGGTTGGTTTGGGATCATTTTATGCTCAGGGGGGTTGTGTGCTTTTTCAATGGGGATTAATTTAGGGGTTGTACTTTTTTT
>JH431968.1:56969-83620 GCA_000239455.1 Strigamia maritima | reverse complement strand
TGTATTTACATTTTGTTTTATTTAATTTTCTGAAATTTAAAAAACAAAGTTGTGGACCAGATTTTTTAAAAATGATAAAAAAAACAATTTTTGCAAAAATAAAAATATTATTTGATGTAAAAAAAAAAAAAAAAAACATTAGATTTACAAGTTCAAAATTTGTGTGCAGTAAGTATGTAAGTATTGAAGCATCAATTGGACAATTGTGTTATGAGACAACTACAGTGTAATTTAATTCTTTACTTTTTGTAGTAGACCTTGCTTGTTGCTGATATTGAGATTGTGGATGGAAGATATCTGAATTATTATACAACTGAATTCCAGGAAGGAAAACAATCTGTTGGAACTGCTTACAGCCATTGGAAATTACATATTATCAAATTATGATGTGGGATAGTGATTTGATGCCTCAATACAACATAAAATTATTTTTAGTATAGTACCGTACTGGTACTGTACTGACTAGAAATATTGCTCAGGACAAAATAAACACCAATGCACTAATGCAATGGGTGCGCTTAAAATTTAATTGTTAGTCCAAAACCATCTATTATGTATATGTGCCATTACTTATTAAAATTATACAGACACGTCAAAAACTAACCATTCGAACAAATCAGCAAAGATTGCAGTGCTTTCGATCAGTGTTGCCAACTCTCTAAAACCAGATTCCGCTTGGGGAACCTCTAAATTCCGCCAAAATCCGCTGACTCTTAAAAGGTATAAAATCCACTAAAAATCCGCCAAATGTTTTAAAAATCTGCTAAAAAAAAAAAAGGTTTAAAAAATTTCTTAATTTTTGAAAAAATTTTTCGAACAAAATTTGTTTGTTTAAAAAGTAATTTTTTATTTTTGATTAGGGGTAAATCTGCCCAATATTTGCTGCAAAATTACTATTTCCATCCAATTTTTAAAAAATCCTAAAATCCGTCAAAAATCCGCCAATTGGAAAATCTCCGCCAATTGGAAAATCTCCAAGCTAGATTTTCCGCAGTCCGCTGCCTTGTTTTTTTCCCGCTGGGGGTTTCAAAAATCCCCCAAATCTAGCGGGAAATCAGCTAACTTGTAAGTTGGCAACACTACTTTCGATTATCGAAAATCTCATCAGCAGACCCATCTGTCTGGAGCACATTGAACAATAAACAGAAACTGCTAACTGGAATCAAAACATAAACATAAATATCCCAATACAATACAGACACAAGTGTGTATAGTAGTGTACAAAACGTTTTACTGCTTTATCTGTTATAATTAGCCTTTAAAAAAAAACCAGAGAAAATCAAAAACAAAAAGACACAAATGCGAACGATAATTTTCGATAATACGCTGCGATACATCGCGATCTTTGCTTGAATGGTTAGTTTTTGATTGTCATTATTTTAGTAGTATTACGTATTATATTTTTTATGTGGTAAATACTAACCCACGATGCATTATAAGGCTAATTGAATGAGAAAATGAGGCGTGAAGATCTAATTGATGAAGTCTGAAAATTAAAAGTGATTAATTTAATTTGACAAGATGAATTTATGGCATACCTGTTTTATATATTTTTTTTACCTTAGCAGTAGCACGTAAAAGCAACTTCAAAAGAGCAATTTGTCTTAAAAATAAAAGAACACTATATGAAGTTGACAAAAAACAATTTTATTATCTTCATCTGCTTCAAATTACAAATTATCTTCTTATTTCTGTACATTTCAATGAATAATGAGCTGGGGGCGGCCATGACAGAACAAAACTCAATCTAAATCATGTACGACTTCTTGCGCATGCTCAAAATCGTTTAAAAATTGAATCTTTGATACAAAACAAATTCGACCATAAAATTCTTTATCTGAAATAAAATACCAAAAATATAATGAATAACATTTTTTTGATAAAAAAAAACAACAAAAAACAATCGGACCGACGGCCGACCGTCAGATAAACTGAAGAAATTGAGATTTTTAAAATTACCGCATTTAAATTTCCTCCAATCATCACAAACTCTAATAAATAAACGCTATTTAGCCTTTAGAGCGGCTAGTATTGTGATGAGAGCTAATAACTGTCTTTTTCTCTGCTGTGATGCTTTCAATCTGCCATCAATGTGTTCCAGACATGCTTTACTTATTCAATAGCTAAGATCCGAAAGGGAAATGATGTTTCCCGTTTGAAAATTGAAATCGCGAGTGATGAATGAACCAAAGAGCCCATTTTGTACAATTTATTTATCTATTTATTTCATTTTATAAATATTTTATTTTACAAGGAACTTATCCCAATGAAAAATGGTAAGAAACGTTAAATTTAGAAATGTATCGAACTTCCAAATATTTCTATTTCTTTAAATACCAACGGGATGTTTAGTGTTGTATCTATAAATACCGATCACGTACCTGACGTCAGCAAACATCGTAATTGTGTTGATAGAATGATAAGAACACAATTGTTAATTTTTATATGCAAAGAATTCTTGGAATTTTCTATGTACAGAGGAAATTTCAAGGTTTTTTTCGCCTTAAAACTCAAAGGAAACATAGGAAATGAGTAAAATTTCACCAGAATAAATTACTAAACATCCTTTAGAATAAATAAAAAATTAATTAGTTGATTTTTCTATTAGCTAAGAGAGAGTATGGCTAGAAAATCTCTATTTTTTTCCAATTATTCACAGGTATTTGAAATTTTACATTAATTTTAGATAAATATTTTTTTTTTATTCATTTCAGGCCATACCAGCTGCCAATGCCTTGCCAAGCCCCGATAAGTTCGGTTATTTATTGAAACTAAGTGGAAAAGGATTTCTCTACCCGGGATCTTGGAAAAGAAAATTTTGTGTCTTAAAAGACACTGATTTATTTTATTATGACAGAGAGGTTGGGAAATGTAATATACATGAATAATATGAGTTTAATTTTTTTTTTGTTTTTTTTGTTTTTGTTTTAGGATAGCACAGGAATGGAAAAGTCATGTGGGGTGATTAATTTGCAATGTAATAACATTTGCAGAGAAGCGACAGGAAAAGACAGCAAAAAAGCACCAAATGTTTTTATTATTGGAGGAATAACTGATAAATCTCTGTTTGATTCGGTATTATTTTGGTATAAGAATTTCAAACAGTTTTGATTTTATATATGATTTTTTTTATTATATTAATATATTTAATTAATGGAGTTTTATTGCAGGGTAAATATTTATTCTCTGCTGACACATTGATGGATATGAATGACTGGATCAGGAGTATTCAGAAATCTCTAGCGAGAAGTCGGGCGAAAGCAGAGAATGATGAAAGCGGATTTGCGGAACCGGTGAAACCGAAAGCCGTTAAAATAAATGTAATTTTAATGTTTTTTCAGTGTAATTTGTGATTTTATAATACGAAAATTTTTCAGGAGGAATTAATTAAGCAGCAAATCGCTATGGAAGTCCCTGAAACTGCTCAACTTTATAACCTCACTAAATACAGACCACGCGGACCCAAAGGTAGAAGGCTACCAAAAAGAAAATATTTCTTTCCCAGGGTAAAAATCATGAATAATATAATTTTAATTTTATTTATAAAATATTTTATTTCTATTAAAAAAATATATATATTTTATAGTCGCGGATTACGTACTTAGATGAAACAGATTCCCAATTTCTAAGACCTCGAGGTTTACGTGCCAATAGTCTATCAGTACTAGAAACTAGGGAAGATTGGTATTCAAATATTTAATTTATTATTACATTTTTGTACATATAAAAGTACATTTTTGCACCAAATAGTACATTTTTGCACCAAAAAGTACATTTTTGCACCAAAAAGTACATTTTTGCACCAAAAAGTACATTTTTGCACCAAAAAGTACATTTTTGCACCAAAAAGTACATTTTTGCACCAAAAAGTACATTTTTGCACCAAAAAGTACATTTTTGCACCAAAAAGTGCATTTTTGCACCAAAAAGTGCATTTTTGCAACATTTTTGCACCAAAAAGTACATTATGCACCTGAAAATCCAATTTTTGCACCTAAAAATTAAATTTTGCATCTAAAAATTAAATTTTATACATTTTTATGCCAAAAATGCATTTCTCCTACGATAGCTCCATCGTACACCTAAATTGTTGTCAACAGTTTTTCAGATAATTCCGACATGCCTAATTCTATGGACATCGAACCTTGTAGCGATGAAAGCGGAAGAAGTAGCCGGCAAGAATTCATGTACCGCTACAGTTCCAGCGAAGAAAGTTTGATCCACGAATGCCTCAAAGAGAACGTGATCGAACATAACGTGCAGAACCTTAGATCGGGTGGAAACGTCAATGGAAAACGACCTCCACCACCCCCGATAAAGCACCAGCAGGAGGAGATTTGTGTAATACTTTAGTGATCAAATCCTAGCAAAGCGATGGAAACATTTTAAATACTATTATATTATGGTAATAAATGATGATCATTTCCCTTTCTGCTTCTGCAATTACGTTCTATCGCTACTGCTATCCCGGTTCTAATTTATGTTATAATTTTATTATTTTTTTATTTTTTTTATAATAATAATAATTTTTTTATATGTATTAGCCTACGACTAATTCCGAACTCCCTTGGTGCAGAGAAGAGCGGGCGACTGTTGACCACCATGTATGTGTAATGGAACCTCACGAAGCAGTTGCGGATGATAAGAAAATGAATTCCATGATTCGCTACATTAATCTGCGCATGTCTGATCTCATGAACAACTTGGCAACTGTCAAAGGTGATATGTCAACAGCTCAGGCGGAAGTAGGCAGTCTCCAATGCAATGTAAACAATCTACAACAAGGTAATGGCAGTGCTACCGATCGACTTGACAAAATGACGTCACAGATTGTTAATTTGGAATGTCAACTCGTTTCTCTTCTCAAGGTTATTTTCTTTTTCTCGCTGCTCTTTTTCATGCTTTTTGTTTTTCTCGCTATATTTGTTTCCAAGTAATTAATAAACGTTTTATTTTTATATTTATTTATTTGTCTTTTTTATTTATCATTTTTATTTCTCATCTTTTTATCACTTGGAAGACTATGGATTAGACATTAAGATGTGAATTGTTTTCAGGATGTGGAATCTGCAGTCAACAAAGTTGAAGCGATCATCGATGAGACGGAAAAAGCAAAATCGCAACATGTCTTACTCAAAGAGGAATGCGAAAACATGTTGACGGAACTTCAGCAAACAGAAGATTTATACTTTACAAAAAAATTGAATAGGACTGAAGATGATGATAATTAGTGATAAATTGTAAATGTCAATACCACTTCGATACAATGCATTTATTATCACTTTTTTAAATTCTAGAATTTTTAACGATATTATTAATAAAATTAAATCACGTTTCTGTTAAATAGTGTTTATATTTTTTATTATCAAGAACAGTTCTGAGATGCTTTAACTTTGATGTGTATTGTATTGTAGAGCATTCATATACAACAACAACAAAATTTTTGCTCATATTTAAGATGAAGACAAAATAACCAATAAAGTGCCCTAGGTGAGGATCGAACTCACGACCTTGAGATTATGAGACTCACGCTCTACCAACTGAGCCACCAAGGCAGTTATTAATAATTAAAGGAAATGTATTCATTAATTTAAATAGATGATTTAAGGTTTTGATGATGGCGCCATCTCTTGAGATTCCTCTAATTACATCGCCCCATATCCATCTCTTTGAAAATGGAAGTTGAATGTGATGTTCAGCTGCCTGCTCTGTTTGAATTATTATTTAAACAGAAAAAGTGTTCTATAGATGAATTACTATTGGAAAAATTATTGAACGAGATAGGAAATGCTCAACAAGAGAATCCAGGTTAATTTCAAATTTGATGTTTGTTAGTAAACAAATTGACATTTTCTTTCTTCTTTCAGAGTTGTTAATAGATTCAAATCTACATGAAATTATTCAAGATTTAACAGAAAATGATGTGGATCACCGTATCAAATCATTCGGTTTACGGTTACTAGGCTTAAAAATAACCGCAGCGTCGAAAATGGATGAAACCGAAATGAGATCCGTCAACAAATTGTTATTAAAATTGAAGAAAAATATTCAAAATCCTACTACACCAGCTGTGATAAAAAGTAGTACACTGACTATGCTTAGAAAATTAATAGGAAATGAATATGCGAAAGATTTAATAATTAAAAGTGGTAAAATTCTATTGAAATATAATCGTTTTATATTTTTTTTAAGGATTGTTTTGTTTTATTCTTAGGAATGATTTCGTTGTGTGTGACACTATTGTCTGATTGCAGCATTTTTGTGTGTCATGAAGCGGAATTATTTTTATCTGAATTTTTAACGAAGTTTTTGCCTCGTTCGGATCCTGTTGCTGTCGAATTGTTGCATCAGTTGCTGGAAACCTTCGATAAAAAGAACAATTCTCACTTCACTCATTCAATAATGATTCTAAAACGAATCTGCGAAACTTATTTTGATTCAAAAATTGAGGTGGAATTGTTCAATTTGTTGTTGGTTGAAACCGATGAGTTTATTTGCAAGAAAATATGCGAAGTTCTCGTTGTTATCCAAGTTTTAAGGTATTAAAATACAAAACTTATCTCAAAAAACACAATATTTAAAAAAATTAATTTTTTTAGGAAAGACTACTCAAAAGTTGATGACATTTTGAAGAAATTAACCTCATCGGATTTGATCGATGTTGCCTTGATGTTTTGCTCCGATTTATTAGCGAGGTTAAATGTGAAATTTTACTCAAAACCAAAATGTATTTTTTATTTTATATTTTTATTTTTAGGGATTTACCATTTGACTTAACTGAAAAACTTGAATCCTATCTATTGCTCACAATGGATACTTTAAACAACAATCAGAATACAGGTAAAAACTTCGAAACCCTTTCGTCGACATTATTGAAACTCAATATCATCACTCTATCCGACGAGTTCCAAGTTCAATACATCCAATGGATGTGTAATTTTATTTCCCAATCACAAACCGAAATGCCTAAACTGATGTTACGCATATTGACTAAATTATCAACAACTTATCATCATTCAAATTTGGACATGCGCAATCTAATCAAACACACATTAATCAATATTATCAACTCGCGAATGGTTGGCGACGCCGTTCTCATGAAAACGTTAACAATTTACGGCCAATTATGCAAGGATTTTAACAATATTGAAAATATCCAAAAATCGATGTCTTGTTTACTCTATCATCCAAATTGGGCCGTGCAAGACTCTGTTCTCGAACTGATTGGTCAATTTATTTTGGGTATAAACATTACAAATTTTTTTTTTAATGTTTACTTATTTCTTGTTATTTTTTTTTAGATGGTACTCAAGAATCGTACGACTGTGTGTTGTCTAATAAATTACACACAACCGTCTGGGAGAAATTAACAGCTGAAAACATTGAAAGTTTTATCCGAGCGACTGGTTTAACGACGATGTCCAATATTATTCGAGTGCCTGAGTTGTGGCAAAGTTTGTGCGCGACATTTGATGAGTCGAAGATTATAAATCAAGTTCTGATCTTTCTTGGAAATGACACCGAAGTGGTCGTACGAAGAGCAGCGACGCAAACCGTGTTCAGTTTATATAAAAGTGGATTAATTAGGTAAATATGAAAACAAGAAATGGAAAAATGAATTGATATTTAATATTTTTCTATACTTTTTAGTCGTAAATGGAAAGTTCAGCTGCAATCATCAATGCAAGCCGCTGTTTGTGACCTGGATTGGGAAGTCAAATTAGGCGCTTTAAGGTTTTGGAAAGAAATTCTGAATGACTTGCATCTGGAAAATCATCGAGACATTCGACATACTGTCACGCGATTGGATCATTTAGGATTTTGCTTTGCTCTTATGAATGCCATCGAGGACTGCGATTCTACAGTTCGATTCGAAGCCGCTTCTACGTTAAAAAGAATTGAAAAAGAGTTAAAAAAGTCGAAAATTAATTATAAGAATGAGAAATTCTTCGATGTTAAGCAGTTGAAAGAAGCTTCGCTAGAGGAAACAAATATGGCTGACATTTGCAAACCTCTGGATGATGGAGTTATGGAGTCAGTACTGGATATGTGTGATAGTGAAGCGGTGCAACGGACAATTAGATCATCAGAATTAATTTATAAAAGTTGTAATATTGTTGAAAAAGATGTCGTTGTGTTTGGTTGTGATAGATTTATGTCTGCTTTACTTGATTTGGATTTGGACAAGGTGGAAATGGTTGCCAACGCAAATTCAGACATTTATGAAGGTAATTTGGAATTGTTAGTGACGGATATTTTAATGATGCATAAGAAAACTGGTGCTGCTGATGTTATACTTGACTGCTATTAAAATTAAAAATTAAAAATTTATTTTATTTTATTTTATTTTTTTTTTGCTTCATATGATTTTGCATTACTAGAAAAAACTGGGAGAAAAAATGTTTGTAAAAATAAATAAAATGCAAAAATAAATAAAAGTCACGTTATATTTTCGAATTTTTTTATTTAGTTTTTATTGAAGCAGTACAAATGCGCGCCATTACACTTCACTACGCGCATGCGTTTCGATCGATTAGCTCGTCCGGTTTCTCTTGTCTCCACATCACGTGACATTGGAAGTTGAATTGATTCTCATCCCAAGGACACGTAGAGCAGACGGGCACTTTTTGCTTTTTCCTTCCGCTTGAAATTTGACGAAAAACTCAAAATGCCACTAAAAGTAGCCATTATAGGGTCTGGTAATTGGTACGTACGACACACAAATATGCAAATTGCATCGTCTTGATTGACACACTCGCGTTTTTGTCTCAGTTCAATGTCACCTTGTACTTTTCCGATAAGAATGCAAAAAAAAGAAGAAATTACTATTTAAAAAATTTAAACTTGCATTTTATTTTTTTCCTTTCTTATAGGGGTTCTGCAATTGCGAAGATAGTCGGCGCAAACGCGGCGAAATTCGACGATTTCGACAATGCAGTTTCGATGTGGGTGTTCGAAGAGATAATCAACGAGCGCAAATTAACGGAAATCATTAACACCGACCATGAAAACGTCAAGTATCTTCCAGGCCACAAACTCCCGTCTAACGTTATCGCTGTGCCGGATTTAGTCGACACGTGCAAGGACGCTGACATTTTGGTTTTCGTCATCCCGCATCAGTTTATTAGGAGAACCATCGAAACGTTGGATGGGAAAATCAAGCCGAGTGCCTTTGGAATATCATTAATTAAGGTGGATATCGTGTTTTCTTTGATTAGAATTGATTATTTATCTGTTTTTTTTTTTTTTTTTTTTAAAAAAAAGGGTGTTGATACGACGCCGGATGGAATTCAACTCATATCTAAAATTATAACTGATAAATTAAAGATTGATATGAGTGTGTTGATGGGGGCTAATATCGCTCATGAAGTTGCGAATGAGAATTACTGCGAGACAACAGTAGGTTTGTGTTTTTGGTTGTTTTTGGTGATTTTTGGTTGATTTTTGGTTGATTTTTGGTAGATTTTTGGTTGATTTTTGGTTATTTTTGGTGATTTTAGGATCGAAGAATAAGGAACAGGGAAAGCTGTTTAAGAAATTAATGGAAGCTGATTATTTTCGTGTTGTTGTCGTCGAAGACACGGCAACTGTTGAAATATGCGGTGCTTTAAAGGTTTGTATTGGTTTTTTTTTACGGTGTTTATAATTTTTCAATGGAAAAAATGTAAATTTTCAATTTTTCAATGAAAAAAATGTAAATTTTCAATTTTTTAATGAAAAAAATGTAAATTTGCAATTTTTTAATGAAAAAAAATGTAAATTTGCAATTTTTCAATGAAAAAAATGTAAATTTTACAATTTTTCAATGAAAAAAATGTAAATTTTACAATTTTTCAATGAAAAAAAATGTAAATTTTACAATTTTTCAATGAAAAAATGTAAATTTTACAATTTTTCAATGAAAAAAATGTAAATTTTACAATTTTTCAATGAAAAAAATGTAAATTTTACAATTTTTCAATGAAAATAATGCAGATTGTTTATCAGAATTTTAATTTATGCATTGTTTTCAGAATATTGTAGCGTGTGCAGCTGGATTTGTCGACGGAATGGGTTTAGGAGACAACACGAAAGCAGCCGTGATACGCTTGGGATTAATGGAAATGATTAAATTCACTCAATCATTTTTTGACGGATCAAAAATCAACACTTTCCTCGAAAGTTGCGGCGTGGCAGATCTCATCACCACTTGTTACGGCGGCAGAAACAGGAAAGTCAGCGAGGCTTTTGTCAAAACAGGAAAAGTACGCGTACGCCCAATAAATGAAAAATAAAGTATCATAAAAATAAATTTTACATTTTTTTTTAATACAGACAATAGAAGAACTCGAGAAGGAAATGCTCAACGGCCAAAAGCTCCAAGGCCCCGAAACAGCTAAAGATGTCAATTTAATGCTGAAAGGCAAAGAAATGCTTGAAAAGTAAAAAAAAAATAAAAAATAAAAAAAATTGAATTTCCTTCGATAATGGAACATTTTATTAAATATTATCAATTCCAGATTTCCTTTATTCGTTGCTGTGCATCGTATTTGCATCGGAGAAATTCCTGCAAATTCTTTTATCGATCAAATCCGTTATCATCCAGAACACACGTAAGATATCTGCGTGGCCCATCAACATTGTATTTTATTTTTTCTCTAAAAAAAAAAAAAAAAAAAACTTCTTAAAAAAACTTGCAATTTTTAATTTTTGCTTGGATTGTTTCATTTATTTAGAACTTAATTGCACGTAACAATGCACGTTTACTAAAATTTTGATTTTTGCTCGATTTAGGACACCTTTCAAGTTATAGCATGACAATTCCGCAATTCTGGATCTGGACGTGGCTTAAATAGCTTTAAAAAAAATTCCAAAAACGTAATTTGTTTAACACATCTAATTTTGATATATAATTTTCTTAACACTAACAAATTATAAAAATTATATTATATTTTTTTGCGATTATATTTTTTTTTTTTTTGCACTGTGCCATATTTGTTAAATATTTTAATGAATTATTTTTCACATGAATGTTACAAATTATAAAGTCAAAACAAAAATAAATGCATTTAAATGTTGCAATAAATGTTTTGTACTTTGGAAATAAGTCAAATAAATATCCTCGAGTTTTGTTGAACAAAAAATCTTTATTTAATTAACATGAAAGTCATTTTTTGGCGTTTATATCGTTGACATCGTGATTTTTAACAGATGTACTGAAAAATACAAAGAAACTCCTTTGTATTTCGCCATATTTCAGTTATCTTGGTGTTTACATTTGTCAATGTGCAACTCGAACTGTTTATTTAGCAAATAAATACCGAATTTCAACAAGATTAGTTTAAAAATTAGCATAAAAATTAATTAAAATTCTATGTATAAAAAAAAAATTGATTACAATTTCCAATACGAGGTAATTACATGAAAATAGATAAGAAAAACCAAATTATTCAAATATTTCACGTGTTTTATTTGCATATCACATGACCACACGACTAATATAAAAGAAACATCTCTCCTAAACTCGTTCAGTTCAATTCCCGACTTCAAACAATTAATCTCGCGATGGGAGACGTCGAAAGCAAAGACAGTCAAGTGCACTTGGCTAACGGGTGCAACACGGAAGTTCGAGTTGCTTTGTGCTACGAACGTCCCGACGTGAATTTGAAATTTGATTCTGGTCAACCGAGTGCACAATTCGGGACAAAAACGACCAAGTTCAGCATAAATGTGGCGCCGAATCAATTCACTCTTTTGCACAAAGAAGTTCGCACTTTGAACTGTGGATTTACGTTGGGCGGCGACGTCTATTGTACCATCTACACCACCGGCGGGAAATGCATTTGCGACAATTATCGCGTGCCGTTCGACCGATCTTTGATCGTCACGAGCAAAATGAACGTCGTGTTGGCTCGGCATGGAAATATTTGGATCGACGAGGCGGGAAAGAATCACAGGAAATGAAGACTACATTGTTATTTAATTAATTTCTGATTTAAAAACGTGATATAATTAATTCAATTTGTTAAAAAAAAAAAAGCGTTTTTGTATCTAAATTGTATGCTAATTCAATTATTTTTCTAGTTTAGCATGAAATTTATGTGTTTGTGTAAAATTTGAATACGTATTCATTGTTAAAACGATATATTTGTACTTATTTTTCATAAATTTGTTAATTTGTTAATTTAGATAAGTTTATTTATGTTTGTGGTGATTGTTGCAAAAGCTCGCTTTGCGGGATAAATCGAAACTTAATGTTTATAATTTGGTATTTTTTAATACAAAAAAAATCAACGATACAAAGTGATATAATGTCAGGTACAATTTGAACAACAAACATAATCAGCAATTGATTTTACTTTTTCTCGTTTGAGGGCGAGTTACGCGATTCTGAGGTGGGGATTGACGTCGAACTTTCGCTGTCTCCTCGTTCCGCATGCGCACTCGAGTTTTCCCGGGAAGGTGCCGAAGAAAAGCGATCAGAAGAGGTTGTTATTTTTCTACATAATCCACTCCCAATGCCCACGTGTTTAACCCACAATTTCAATAAATCACGCACGACATTCCTTTTGCATACGTATACTAGGAAAAGGAAAAATCCTTGCAGTCCATTGATGATGTCCGTGAAGTACCAATATCGGTCGTCTTTTTCCACTAATCCGGAAACAATCTCCATGATCCAACATAAGCCCATTACAATCAACAATTTCATGTACATTCTCGTTCTGAAAAATAAAAAAAAAATTAAAAAAAAAATTAAAAAATATACTTTTTATTTGTAATTATATATACAATACAATTACACAACTCGGTGGGTAGCCCATTGTTTATTAATTAGCAGGGTTATTCAATTTTTTTTTAAACAGAATATATAAATTTGATGCAGCAGGTGTTTTTAAACTCTTGTATGTATTTTACCATTGTCATAAAAAAAAATTATTTTTTCAAATTTTTTTAAAATAATAACTTACAATTGAGAATGTATCTGCTTATTGACCAACATCGTATCCTTGCCCAGTTTCTTCAAACTCCACACCGTCATCACGAAAAACATTATATTCGCTCCTAACAGAGCGGCTGCAGGTCCATACAAAAAAGTGAGCTTCGCCTCAATACCCACGAACCAACACAGTCGCCCAAACTGCGGCCTAAACACGTTCTCCTCCGGTGCAAAGTGATCCGTCAACACCGCACTCACGGCGATCACGGCCGGCAGTCCCCACGCGTATAACGACATGTAAACGAACCGTCGCCTGTCTTTCCACGGAGATACGGCTTTCGTCGCGAACCGGGGCAGATTTTTCCATATATCAAACGCCATGACGTTGATCCAGAAGAAGGAGGCGAGGAAAAAGTAATGCACCACCACGCTGTAACCGAGACACAAATTCGTCTCGAAATCGGGTCCCCAAGCGCGGATCGTCAACAACAAATAAAAAACAAACAAACTCAACATGTGACACATCATCGTTTTCGTTTGGTAATTCAACTTCCGGTTCGTGATTGCGTAAATTAGCAAAGACACGAATAAACTGACGGTCGAGATGAGCCACGCCGTGGCATACGCGTCGATCACGTACGTTTGCGACTGGCCAGTGACCACCACGCACATCACTCCGAATTTCTCCTCGTTCACGGTAAAGTCTCCCGCGGGTACCGTGATGTTCGTTTCGGTCAAGAAAAGGGTCAGTCCGCCGTTCGTCAGTTCGTACTCGTTGGGATAAACGCCCCATCGTTGACACGCGCGGAATTTCGGGGTTAATGGGTAACAAAGCGATACGGAGTTGTCATTTCGGACTATAAAGTGATCGGTGGACACGTTTCCCGCACTTTCGGTCACGTATAAACGTCCATTTTCGATAGTTACGAAGTTGGGGAGTAAAGTGATGTTCTTACACGACGGACGGCGCTCGATGCGTTGCGCGGTTTCATTGTCCACGCACGATTGGGTCACTAAGTTATAGATGAGATCAGGTTCGCACGTGGAAATTATTGGTGGAAGTTCAGTCGGTTTGTTGAGGCTGTAAGTGATGTTTTCTAACGGTGATGACACATTGTTGGAGTCGTTGTGCACATTGGGTTCGATTGATGCGGTTGAATAATTGTTGAATATGATTGATAAGCAGATGATGGCGTTGAAATATGCCCACATGATGAAAGTCTTCATTTTGTTGGTGTTTTCGTCGTTATTAGTTGTTTAAAAGACGAATTTGCATGATCGTTAGGAAGAAACGAAGAGTGGAGCAGTCGATGTGGAGAATGTGTAGCGCGTGTAGCGTGCAACTGGAGCAGACCTATTGTGTCTCACGTCTAGTAAGTGATTAGTGCGGGGAGTGGTGGTGGATTATAGGTGGCGTAAGTGTCTTGAGTGACCCATCACGTGGCTTAACCTATTATAAAAAATTTGATTTTATTTGTTACGTTTTTTTTTTTTTTTTTAAATTGATAATTTTGATTATTTTGAGAATTTTGTATTTCATTTTTCGTCTTTTTGAGAGAAATCAAGAAGGAAAACTCATTGACCCATGACTCAGGAATTTTAAAGTAAAGGATTAGCATTTGCGTTGTAATGAGATTATCTCTGGATAAATGGGGTCAAAGGGTGAAGGGTATAAAACTTATTTTTTTTTTTTTTTGTAATTTACTAAAATGTACAGTAAAAAAAAATTAAAATATATATTATACTAAAATAAAGTACAGCAAACATACAGGTATGTATACAGGTACATATATAATAGGTAGCACACAAGTGCCGAGATGTAAATGTGTAATATTATAGTGTAATATTATCTTTTATCACTGTGATCTGCCGATGCACGTTCCATCCAGAATGAAAAAGTTATCTTTTTTTCGTCACCATCATTTTCTGAAATTAGATATAATATAAAAAGATACCGCATAGTCAAATTGTCTTTATCAAATAGTCTTTACCAATGGCCAATTACACTAGATTAGTATTTGATTTTTGAGATTCTTTTTATCAAAAAAACGCGGACATTCTATTGATTTCGTACAGTATCATAACAGAAACAACAAACATTTAACGGGGGAAGGCGCATGAGGTAGACACGCAAATGGTCGACACGCAAATGATCGACATTTTGACAAAACGCGCATGCGGTCGACACCCAAATGGTCGACACGCATTTGGTCGACACATGCCATGGCGCGCATCCAGTCGACACTCAGAGACACTCTTTTACAACAGCGCACTTAGAAATGACATTATTTGCCAGTTTTACTGTATATTTTGCATTCTCGAATTGAAATTAAAATGAATTACACGTACTGTATGCGTTTAATCCGATGATTGCATCACGTATAGCAGAGAAGCCTATAGAGGACAAAAAACGAGTGGCATGGTCGCAATGACTGGACGAAAAATGCAACTTGTTAAATTACACAATATTTGATTGTTTTTATTAGACAGTTGTGGGACGTCGAACAATATATTTAAAATATAACAATTTTTTATTTCCATTTTCTGGAAAAGTATTATCAATAAAAATAAAAAATAAAAAATAAAAGATCTATCTATGTATTAAATATCTAGATTTTAGAATTTTTTCTCTATTACGAATCATCCAGTTGTGTTGTCGTCTACGTGCATCTTTCTTAACAAATGCGATTAATCGTTTCAGCACACTCGAATTATGGAAATTATTACGTCGTGCAATTTGAATTGTCGCATTTTTCCATATTGTTGCCTGCTCGTTTTAAACTTTTAAGATTTTTCAGAAATCTCTGAAAAGCTATTTAAGAGTCTTAAACGATGCTTGATCCAAAGAACCAATAAAAAAATGTGATGTGGCGTAACATCACTGAAGGACACTGAGCCACGGCTGTAGCAGGGCACTGTTTCTGACATTATACAGTAAATAAAAAAATCAGCATTTAAATAAATCATTGTTTATTAAAAACACCTGATGTTTCTATTGTTTTAATTCCAGATGAAACAAGTGTTTGATCTTTGGAAATGATTATTAGTCATTTTTAGCCATTTCCTCCAGGAACAAAGAAGCTTAATAATTCTGCTTGCAATTTGATGTTATAATTCCTCTACTCTAAATATTATAATGGCTGTTAAAATACTCTTGTTCGCCATAGTAATGTACATAATTTTCACATCGACAGAAGCCAAAATGAAGTACACAGATTGTGGTAAGACATTTACCCAGAAAAAAGACTATGATTTCAGAACTTATGGTAATTTTTCAGGCTCAAAGAAAGGCATCGTTGAAAATGTAGACATGGTTCCATCTTGTGGTTCTGTTTGCAATTTACATTTAGGACAAAATGTTACTTTTACGATAACATTCAAATCCAGTAATGATACTGCTGTATTTCAAAAGTATATAGTAAGATAATAAATTTTTATGTTGTATATTATTGAATAGAAGAAAATATAAAATCCGTACAAACTGTAATCCATGGAGTACTATTTGGAATGCCTGCTCCTTTTCCTTTGCCTAATCCTGATTCATGCAGTGACGGTGATCTTACTTGTCCACTTAAAGAGGATACTGTGTACCATTACGTGAAACAGTTTTATGTCGAACAATATTATCCCAAGGTATTTATTATATATATTAACAATGATTTTAACATTATTTCATCTGTATTAATGTTGTTTTTTTACAGTTATTTTTAAATATTAAATATGAGTTGGTTGATCAGGACGAGATTGATATAGTGTGTGTAAAAATCCCAGCAAAAATATTATAGGCTAATGAGTAATGACTGATGTGTACACAACTATTGTGAAATGTTTGAAAATAAAATTTATGTAACTATATAGTATGCAATAATTCTCTGACTTATTATTTGCAATTATTCATGTTTGTTTTTTTCTTCTATAAATTTATTTTCTTTTGATAATGAAAAAATCAATCAAAACATTACAAATATTTGTCATGTGACATCACATGATAATGCATCAATTTTTTTACATTAGAAAAAATAAAAAAAAAGTTCTTACTAAGAATTTGGAATCATTTAAATTACGGAAAAAAAAAGTACGGCAAAAATAAACTAGTTTCTTGTACATTTATTCACATTTTATATACAAATTTTACAATTTCCCTATTGTTACAAAATATAGTACAAATTGATAAGTTATTTCTATATCTACGGTACATTTTAAGACAAAAATACGGTATATCTTCTCCAACACGAATTAAACATTGATCAATCATCTAGAAATCTTTTTCCTTTCCTTTTCTGAAATAAGTCTGATATTTCTTGAGTCATTTACGATGGATGTGCAAGATGAACGTCTTGGAAGACGAGCTCTAGTATATCCAGATGGTTTTATTTCATTTGTATAAGGGCACACCTGGATAACTGGATCATTTGTCCACATCGTCTAAATAAAAAAAGTTAATAATTTGTCCAAGTAAGGAATGAAGTTAATATCTTACGTTATCCTCCATAGTCCACAGCAAAACAGCTTCATCATCACAACACCCTCCAGAGCAGCTTACAATTGCAATGTATTCATCTATAACACTTAAATTAAAGAATAATTTATTTGTGCATCAGAGATTTTATTTTGGAAAGCATACCGTATTCCCTCGGAAACAACGGCATGCCGGTAATTACCGAGTCTGACCAGTTTTTGACGAGTAGACAACTGATCAATTAATAATCAAATGGACAAAATGCTGGAAAATTCGAATTATCCGGCACTCTGGTATGACTCGCCATTAACCGGCATGCCGTTTTTTTCCGAAGGAATACGGTTAACAGTTACCTTATAGCCGTAAGTACCCTGATGGGCAAATCAGCGAGTTTAAGCTTCTCGCTTATTGTAAGATTCAGTGTGTAAGGGGCATTACTACTAGCAAATGATACACAACTTCCAGAGTCACTAGATTTTGCATTATAATATGGAAGATCCATGTTTAATTTCAGGTAGTCCATATTGTTCTCTGTATCTTGGACAGAATCACATTCCACATGAGATGGTGTTGACAAATCATCAATACTTGACCACACTGAATTGGTTGGTCTATTTTCCATCAAAGCTTCATTTATGCTCACTTCAATTGGAATGGATATGCATAAATGACTAAAAAAAACAAAGCTTTTTTGTATATTACATTTATTGACAATTTAAGGCCTATGCTAAATATCATGGCTTAGGCCCAGCACTATCATTTATCCCATACTCCTCAAATGTATTTATGCAAATTTTCTAACCCTATTTCTGCAGCTATAAAATAATTTTAGAAAATTTGCAATATCATAGAACTCTCCAATTCTTTCACATGGTGATAGCAAGAACAGTTGATAGGTTGGTAAGGGCCATAAGACGATTCTTAATGTCACTTGGGTAAAATAATAAACTAATGACAAACCTGTTGTGTAGCCGATTACTTTTCACGTAGTTCTTTCTGGTTTTTGGATTAGAAGACTCTGTAGTACTGCCGATTGCATTAAAGTTATAATCCATTAAACTTCCAGCTGTTAAGTGATCATCATCTTTGTAAGTGACAAATACATCATCATATTCATAGCTGTCACAAAAAGAGGAACCTAATAAACTTTCTTTGCTAGTTGATAGCAAATGTGACACATCATTGAAGCTACCAAAATGTTTAGTTTGTTGACCATTGCAAATTTTCTTATTGGAAATTTTATTAACAGTGTTTCTACGTTCCAGAATTAATGGCAACCCACCATTTTTCATACAAGGCAACGTATGTCTTCTCTTCATGTGTGCACAACTACACTTCAACTTTGGTTCGGCAAGACATTTACATACTGGAAGATTTGAATTTGTAAACATTTCCACAAAATTTGTTTCTTTTGGCATTATTCCACTTTTTTGTACTAGTGAAACTGAATCGAGGAGGCTGGAACTGTTTTCAACAGCAGTAAACCCAGTTCTATCTTTGGCATCCGGTTGGCAAGAAAGCGCAACCACATTGTTTTCATTCGAAAACCATTTGAATTTCGGGGTGTATACTTCAATAGATGTTCTATGTTTAGATGAGATGCTAAAATCAGAGGTCGATGTTGCTGTCAATGTTTGTTGACCTTCCACTCCTATGGTTTGATAGCCACTATCACTTCTGTCACGTGCTGTTTTAGATGTACATTTATTAGAGGCAGGCGACTAAAAGAGATTAAATCTGATTAAAACTAAAAATCAATGTTTCAACATACACAGGGTAGGTAAATAAATAATGCTAATGGCATTACTTTTACTGACTGCCAATTATCTTACTGTAGCTAAATGTATAAGCAACAATGGTTAAAAATATAAAAACCTGAATTAAAGTTATTCCATTTTCTCCTTCACTGACAGGTGAGTCTGCATTCACTGAACGCCCATTAGGAACTTGGAGGATATCAAAAAGAAATAAATTTCCATCTGCTGTCCCAACCCATAAAACGTTTTTAAAAGGTAACAAAGCAGTTATATGAGATGTACTGCAATAATTTTCATCCTAAACAAAGAAACAGTGTTTGTGAAACACAAAATATAACATTTTACAACATTTTCTAGAGTATTTACCCGAGTTTTATGAGGATAATGTTGATTCGCCACATCGTACATTAAGATACATACTAGCGACACTCGATCCCAAACTTGGATCACTGAAGAACCACTTATAGTTAACCAGACACCATATTCATCATCTATGACATTGGATATAACATCCATTGAATTTGCTGTTACGCTAAACTGATCAGTTATATCTAATGTTCTATAACGGAACAATTGCTTATTTATTTCCAATAAATGTTCAAGTTGAGACCTACTTTGTATTTAAGATAATCACTCTGTTAGATGCCGTGCACCACAAATATTCATCTATTAACAGTGCGCACGAAATGGGACATGATGAGATTTTAATGTAGGAAATCATTGGCAGAGAAATAGTAGAGAAATTAATGTTCTAAAATTAAATCTAATGTTTAAAAATAAAAAGACAAATAGATTAAGTGTTGTTTACTTCTAAAATTGCAATAGTTCCATCAGCCAAACAAGCGTAGGCACATATCCTTCCATTAATCTTTTGAGAACATAATGCCAGAACGGCATCATTAACTTCAAACTTCCAAATTTCATCCCTTTAAAGCAAAAAATAATACTATTATAACTGCAATTATCATCCCACACAGCCAATACATTTACATTCCTGACTCTAACTTTACATACCTCGAAAGTACATTAAATGCATGGACCATATGTGAAATTGTTCCAATTAAAACTACTTTCTCACTTGCTGTGTGGATGCACATGACTCGTGAATTTAGCTACACAAATATAAAAATAACAACTTCTTCAATTTACTAATGATAAAATTTGTTATCATACAGAACTTGTTTACAAATACATATATTACTTAAAATATGACAATTTAGTCATGTTAAGGGCAAAAAAAAAACATTAAATTGGCATATTTTAAATACCGGTATGTAAGACAACTTCAAATTCAATACCTCAATATTTAAATTATACATAGTTCGTTCACTGCCGTTTACATTAATTATCTGCGTTTGAGTTTGATCGCCCTGACATAACCACAATTTATCTGTAATAAACAAAGAAAAATAATCAGAAGTGGATTTATGAACCATGGAGCACTGATCTCCACCCTAGTTGTTCTATTTGTTTATGTCTATACATAAGAATTTGGGTTCTCGGAGCCTCACACCCAGTGTGGTAACAACCGCATATAAGACCCAAAATCTCTGTAGATCTTTAAGAAAGCATTGTTATTTTTTTAATTCGTACAGTCTATTTCCCCGAACGGCTCGTAGCTACAATTTCTATTTCCAGTCCACTTTACCTAGTAAGGTGAGGTCAGCCTGCCGCAGGCGTTAGGCTAGGTCATGGGAAAGGTGAACTGGAATTCGGGGAAATAGCCTTGGCGTTTTTAATTTTATGAATCGGGGATTCTTCCATGCATGTGTGATGCGCCGCGCAAGCCTATAAAGCTGACTAGTATAATCATTTTGCAATATGCATGTCAATGACAACTACTACCTACCTCGATCGTAACTTGTTGCACAGGATATAGTTATCCTATTCTGCTCATTTAAATCCTGCAACTAAATTTATTTTTAACAACAAGCTAATTCAAAATAAAAATTGTACATCTTACTAATTTCTCTTTCACATCCAAGATTTGTTTCTCCATTGCTCTTCTTTTCTGAGTTTCCTTTAGCATTTTCTGATAACACGACTGTTTAACAGCAATATCAGATCGATTAATAAATGGTTCTAGTTCTTCAAATGCAACCTTCAAAAAAAAAAAAAAAAAAATTAAATGCCATTTATGATTTTGTTAGATAAATAAATATTTGATTAATGCCTTTACTTTTACTAGTAAATCAACATCATGTGCTGTTTTGGCAGCCAATTTTATTTGTTTCATAATAGCAACAGAATCCTGGTTTTGAAGGATTACTGCCTCGTTTATTTTCAGAAGTGCAATAGAAAACCGAAACAATACTTTAGGACCTTCTAAAAGAAAACAATCCCAAATGCGAAGTAATGTCTGGAAGTAGAAAAATATATTTACTAGTAAAAAAATTGAAATGGAGATAAATGGCTGAACATTTGTGAGGATGTACATAAGGATAAGAGATTCAGTGGGTTTTAATTAAGTATTAATGAAGCTAGATTATGATCTGATCTTATCTTTGATCTGTAAAAGTTTGAAAATCTCAAATTTTTTCTTACGGATTGCAGGAAGCAATGTTTTATAAGTAAAAGATTAAGATTTCAATAATTTTTGTTGGTACTTACTCGGAAAGGGACACAATCAAAAAACAAGGCCAGGAACCAATTAAGTGTCACGGTACACAATTCAATATCATGTTTTTCTAAATGTTCGCTCAACTTGGGTAGTTTTTCACGTAATAAATCTTTAAGCACCAATTGATCAGCTTGGGCACCAATCAATGCCTGATCAAAATAGTGAGCCTGAAAATACTCTTCTGTCAATGCAACTAAAAACCAAAATGAATTCGCCGGTTCCAGAAACAAAAGACTAACAGCAACAACAAAATTCATTCCTTGACAATATGCTGTGTCTGGTTTATGTAGACAAAATGCTTGAAGAACTTCTTGCATTTTTTGGACCTGCAAAAGAATGAGTGAAAAGAATATACGGTACTGATATTTTAAAAAATAAAAAAACAAAAAAAACTAACCCCATCTGCATTTATATCACAAAAATGAATGTTATCAGGCATAGTCCTAAGCAAATCAAGACTAATTTGCCGACAGGAATGACGTAAAGACTGTAAAAACAATTGGAATTTTTAATACGGTATGTTATTTTTTTTTTAAAGTTAGATGTACTAACACTGCTTTCAGGTGCAAGGCTGATTAAATAATTATAGTAGTGATCTCCTCTTTCCTTCATTGTGTGTGCAATTTTTTGATGAATCAACATAGCCCATAATATACTTCGAAAATTAGGGATAATTCCACTACGTAATAAATTCTTCAATTCTTTCTAAAAAGGATTAAAAAAATATTAGAATTTTTCAACCTTGCTATTCTTTTGTCAATTGAATGCAAATTTGTTGCAATTCTAATGCTATTACACAACTACTGTATTATTATAACCTTGCATATATAATTGTGCTTCCAATTTTTTTATTTCATACCCTTCAATTATATTTCGAGATATTATCCATCAGCACACTGATCTAAACGCCTCTTTTAATTGTCAGAAACCACCCTGCTTTGTTGACCCATAGGCATTACGTACAAAGCAATAAATAATCATTATTATATAATGTAAATACCTTTCGCGGAAGTCCTTCGACAAGAAGTTTTTTCCAAATAGCATATTGAGAGTCTATTTGTAGTAATTGAAGATCAAAATGATGACACATTTGGCCACACAGGTAATGTAAAACAGAGGTATCATCTTCTGGCAAAAAACGAAAACCATAACAATCTATATGTCCACCAGCTTTTAGGAGTCTGCAACAAATCAAGAAGAAAAATTGACAGTTAATTGTGGCTGGCCCCCAACTGCCTGACAAATGACAATGCACATTTTTGAAATTATAACTCACCCATCAACCGAAGGAAGAGACGGATTCAAGCGCCTCGCTTCGTTAATCATTTTGTGGATTCTCTGTTTGTGCTAATGAATTCAGAAATAAAATTTATCGTTTATTGAATATACTAGTAATGTGTTATTCACCCTTGCACCTCCAACAGGTTTGCTTACAAAATTCCCATCTTCTGTCAATAAACTTGATTGAAATAAAAGCACATAATCTTGGCACAGCTGTTTCATTTTCACCTCTTGATCAAACAATAAGCTGCAAAAAAAAAAAATAGCACAAAACAATAATAAATCATACTGTTAACAATAGGAAAACTACATCCTGGATTATTTTTAACATCATCAGGGTTCGCCAACTTCCTAAAACGTTAATAATTTGATTATTCCTCCTGAAACTGTTGTTCTGACGCACATCAAAATAAAATGGGGAAACAAAATAGTTCACACCAACAAAATCACCGAACTTTAGGAGGGTAATAAGAGCGGATGACAGTAACCAGTGAATTTGGAGTATAGAGTCATTCAGGTGGGCGCCATTTAGGTGCGTCAAAATAGGTGCATAAAAATGGGCGGTAGGACTATTAGGCGGGCAGTCAAACTAACGGGAAGTCAAACTGACGGGGAGTCATTTAAGTGGGTGCAAAACTGACGGAGAGCCAAACTGACGGGCAGTCCAAATAAAAATAAAAATTTAAAAATAAAAAAAAATTTAAAAAAATAAATTATTTTATTGAACTAAAAATCAAAAAACTAGAAAACAAAAGATCTAAAAAAACACAACACATCAATTATATGATAAGTGAGCAATCGATTCTAAGTAGGTGATTATTTTTGTGCGTAGATATCCCTCTACAGCTCGTGTGCAACGTTCATTCAAACGTCGGTAATTCTTTGATGACAAATGTTCCAAGCCAGTTGCTCCTTGCAGCAACAGTACCTTTTGCTGTTGCATATTTTTCTTTAACCCATTAAAGAATGTCTACATTGTTGGATGATGACACGAAAATAAAGTCTGCAAACCGTTATGCCATCCTTCAACTGAATTTGTTGTCCTGGCAATACCATCTATCCCACCCAAGTATTGATTCCACGTCGCTATTTCAAATTGTGGCGCTCGGTAATTTGCTCCCCTAATTCTACGTCCCCTAACATAAGTACTCTCGAAATACTTATTCACATCTTCTAAGAGAGGAAAATTATATAATAAATCTTCAGATATTTGATCAGTCAGTAGAACAAATGCTTCTACTACATCTTCTGGTGGCAATGCTGGAAGACAACGAATGTACTCCTTTACAGTATCATTGTTTTCATACGCATTTTTCAAACCGATTTCATTCACTTTCCTCATAACACTTTTGCACAAATGAAAATAACATCCTGTGACTCTTGCCACTGGAAATGCGACCATAAATGCACACATTGCAGCTTTCTCAAAATCAACAAGGATAACATGCGGGGCAGCCAAAGGAATGAGATGTTTTAATTCAAGTAACACACGAGCATATGTCCGAGCAGTTTTGTTTGTAAGTAAACAATACAATGCAGCGGGATTAATACCATTCCCAAAGTTGAAATGGATCGAGTAAAGTTGAAAAAATATAGTGAGAACCACTTTGAAAGTTCCATCAGCCAGCCACACTTCCGCACGTGCAAGGCAGGTATATTGTCGTATATATTGTCATTCATACGTAATATTGTCGCGCGACATACGTCATATTGTCACCCATCATATTGTCGCGCGCCCATTTGTCGTGCCCGTTCAAATGTCTGCCCGTCTGTTTGACTACCCGCCCAATTGGCACCCACTCATTTGTACCCCCCCAAGTGACGCCCGCCTACATGGCACCCACCTAAATGACACCCATTCGAATTTGGAGAAAACTCATCAACAGGCAGGATGCATAACTCTTACAAAAACCTTTTTCACACTTTTGGATGCAAAACTGGAACAATATGTGGTGTGAAGCCACAGTGCACTAACTACTAGACCACTTGCCATTCAACAACATGGAAATAATATGTTTCATATTTAAAAAAAAGCAAATTATTGATATTAATTATCTTACCTTTGCAAGTCAAGTAATCGTTGATGATCTTGCTGCCAAAGCTGAGACACTTTTAGAATTTCCTGGTTTAAAAAGTGATTTTTATTTTCCAGAATCTTTGCCTTTTCTTCCAAGTTTTTGAGACTAATTTTCCTGGTTAAAATAAAATAAAATAAAATGAGCAATTGTGAAATTTGTTCTTTGTTCTTTGTTGGTACTTACGGATCGAGGTTTAATTTGCTCTTTAGTTCGGTGATTTGCTCCAGAGCCGCTTGTAATTTAAGCTTCAGTAATGATTCATTATTAAGGGCATTAGCCAATTGTCTTTTAACTTCTCTGTAAACAATAGTAATTCATTATTTCTGCATTGATTCATCAGATTTTAGTCATCGAATACCAAATCACCAAAACAGGAAATATGGTTCACAAAACAACTTTGAATGATTGATTACAAATGTTAATACAATTTTCCCATTTAACATAATTTATAGTCATGTGACCTAACCATTTGGAAGACTTGGTATTCAATTTTACACGATACACACAGCAATTGAAATTTGAAATCATCTTGACATTCCGTATCACTAAATGCTCTAGTTCTATCTTTAGTGGAAGTACATTTGTTAGTAAGTAGTAAAGATTCCGATATGGACGCTCGAGTGTCGTGACAGTCACTCGAATCACTGTTTGCACGATGCCAAATAAACGATTCGGTGTGTGCCGAACTCGAGTCTAAGATACATGTTTTATTAATAGTTTTATGAGTAAGAAAAGTAAACTGCAAGCAGATTAAATATTAATTAAGCAAAAACAAAACAAAAAAATCCTATAATATAGTATTATAAAGTATTATATAGTAATATGATGCCGGTTCATTTCGTCGACGCCGTTTCGTCGACACTTTTTCGTCGACGAAACGGCGTCGACGAAGCGACCCGTCGATGAGGCGGGATCGCTGAAATGATCAAAAAAAAATAAATTTTTTCCAAATTTTTAAATTTGATGTCGACCAAACGGTGTCGACGAAATGACCTGTCGATGAGGTGGGATCACTGAAATGATCCAAAAAAATTTAAAAATTTAAAAATTTAAAAAATTTAAAAATTTAAGAAATTTAAAAATTAAAAAAAATTTTAAATTTTTAAATTTACGAACGTTAAAGTGTATTGGATTGGACCTATTGTTGGTGGTCTGTTGGCTCATTTGGTTTACGGATGGCCATTATTTCATAATCATTTAGTTTGGTGTGTATTGGGTATTTGACGAGTCTTTGTGTGAAATTATTGATTTTGTAAACATTATAAACATTACAATTTTGTACGCCCAACACAATTTGTAATCATTACAATTTTGTACGCCCAACACAATTTGTAATCATTACAATTTTGTACTCTATTATATGGCGATGATTACAATTTCAAAAACTACACATTTTTAACCCTTTGTTAACCCAATGTTACATTGTAATCATTACAACCTACAATCGCCTACAATACTGTCACAAGAATAATCCAAATAACAAAATGGCTAGCTACGATGATGATGATGACTCAAAAAATGACGGTTCTCTTGCAAT
>JH431968.1:29858-53494 GCA_000239455.1 Strigamia maritima | reverse complement strand
ATTAAAACTTTTTATATTTTTTTTTTTACATTTAAAAGTTATTTTCAGATGATATTCAAAAGTGGTTTCCCCAAGTCATCTGCTTCCGAATGTAAGTACCTAATATATTTGCAGATGATGCAGAACTGATGCTGACAACCTTTATTCCCAACAGACATGCAGACTCATTAATTTATCACAAAGCAAATAATCTAATAAGACTTCTTGATTGATTTTTTTTTTTAACAGGGAAATATCGATGCATAAATATGGAAAGTCGCCATCATTTCGACTTACAGGACACGTGAATGCTGCCATTCCATATATTGAACTTCCTTTGGATTACATTTTACCAGAGTTGTTAAAAAATGCCGTCAGGTCAAAATATTTTTAGTAACTATATTAGTAATTGGAGATTTTTTATCTGTTTTGTCTTTACGTTTAACAGGGCTACTATTGAAAGTCATTTGGATAGTTGCGAAGGTGCATTGCCACCTGTCACGATAACCATTGCTAATAATGATGTTGATTTCGTAATAAGGTACATTTATTTTAATTTTGTAGTTTTTAAGATAAAACTAAGAATAGGAATAAGAAATAATAATTATGAATGGATGGCTCATTGTAGAATCTCAGATCGTGGAGGTGGAATTCCACATCAATTAATCAACCAAGTTATGGACTATCACTTTACGACAGCAGGAAGTAGCACTGATCACAGAATTGATGGTGGACTCTTTGGAAATATAATGGATTGTAATAATGATGGACCAGCAGGACCTATGCATGGGTACAACAAAAATTATCTACTTACAAGCTAATTTATTGTATGCTAAAAAATATGAATATTATATTTTTTAGTTTTGGTTTTGGGCTGCCAACGTCTCGTGCATATGCTGATTATTTAGGTGGTCAGGTTACTGTAGAGTCAATGCAGGGTATTGGCACAGATGTTTATCTTCGTCTACGACAGATTGATGGAAAATACGAAAGCTTTCGAATATAAGAAGATGAATTTATTTATGTTGAGTGAAAAATGAAAATGATATCAGTTTTACTATCTCGAACTGAAAAAAAGCATAATAGATTATTATCATTTGTGCTCTTACTTTTAGTAATAGAATTGTAAATTGTGATATAATAGTTTGATTGATAATTTCTGTTGTCAACACAACTCTAAACAGACACTTTTTGTTGTTTTTTTAGTGTATTTTTGGTTTAATGGTGATTTCAAAGGAGTTTTTTTATTACAATAAAAGTTTTTAACAATGAAAACCTTTTTGGACGTTTTTAGCAGATTATAAGCAGCTCCGTCCAAAATTATTTAAATTTTTTTAAGTATAATTTTTACTACTTTGTGATTATAAAAATGTAGAATTTTTTTTTTTGCTTTCATATATTTATGTACCGGTTCTGTAATACTATTAAGTGTTATACCGTATTTAATTTTTCATTTTTTTGTAAATTTTATTTTGGTCATTTACCCAGTGTGATATCTAAGAATATCTAAGAATATTTGAAACATGGTTTTGGTTTTTATTTAAAGTGAATAAAAATTAACATTTTGCATTTTTTTTAAAAATAAATGACATCTGCGTAGTAACTGTTCTTTGTTCTATGATGATTGGTAAAGCTATAATCGCTGTCGTTTATGCAAAGGTTCATTTTCCGAAAATTCCAGAGATTTATCCAAAAGTCTCTTAACCGAATGTTTTATTTCATGTTCCAACTTATTCACGGTGTTATTAATTAAAACTTTGCGGTGTAAATTACGAGTGCGATGTTTCTGGTTTGTAACAACAAATATCATTCGTTTTGCTACGACAATTTTTCTCTTGAGACGAGCAGTTTCTCTCAGTTGAACACTTTTGTCCTTAGATACTATGACAGTTGCGGTTTTTCTCGATGAATCATTTTCTTGTTCAGACAATTCGAGGTTTTCAATTTGAGATAAATTTATGTTCTCTAGATTACGTTGAATTCTTTCTATTGTGTTTTGAATAAGCAGAGGACGACATAAACTTGACTCACGATCTACAACGTTATCCAGTTTTTCTATACTTAATTTTAGTATCAGTTTAGAGTAGGGAATTTGAATTTCCTTATTAAAAACATTATTTTTGTTCGTACAAGTATTCATGCTGTGCATTCAGTAGAATAAAATAAAAAATGAATATATTGATAGTAAGCTGCAGCTCGAAAGATCACCAATAATGCTGTGTTATCTTCTATATAGTCTCGAGAAATGTATTATTTAAAAATTACATTTCCAAAACGTAATATTAATGTATTGTGTGCGTTTTTTATTTAAGCAAAAATGATGTTTTTAAGAACAGCATAAATTGATTTTGAATTAAAGACACATACAAAACGGTGCATTTTTTCGAAAAAATAATTTTCCATTCGAATTAATGACCCAATGTTAGTTCTTAGTTGCGAAAAATGTATTTTTAGCCTTTAGGTTAAAAGGTTTTTTATGCGTTAGTTAGTCCCAGAGATGATGATCCAAAGTCGATTTTTCAGATAAAAGTTCAAAAATGCATTTTTATATCTACAAACGGAATGTTGATAATGTATGATGAATGTTGATTAAAAAAATTTTGAATTTTGATTGGAGAATAGCAGATTGACCCTCATCGTCATTCCCTGTACTTGTCCGTGATTGTACAAAGATTATAATCTCTGATTGTATTACAATGGCTGCTATTACTGTATTCGCTATTGATATTATACCAGCAAAGATACACATGTTTTGACTTGATAATTCATTTTAAGCGTCGCAATGAGACCACTAACAACCGAAGAATCAAAAATTTTTTTCGATAAATTATCGAAATTGTGAGTAGTGAATGAAAATCCATTTTATTTTCTAATTAAAAGATTTTCTTCAATTTTTTCAGTTTTGGTGAAAATGTTTGTTTACTCATTGACAGACCGGATGGAACATATTGCTTTAGATTTCATAACGATCAGGTTTTTTACATTAGGTACGGAACCCATACGGCACAAACGTGAAATAAAAATGAAAATCTTATTTTGATATTCTTTGCAGTGATAAAATAAGGAAATTGGCAGAGAGCATAGCTCATGAGAATCTACAAAGACTAGGCACCTGTTTTGGAAAATTCACTAAAACTGGAAAATTTCATTTATATATAACATCGTTGGATCACTTAGCGCACTATGCCAAAGTAGTAATAATAAAAAAATATATTCAAAAAAAAAATTGTAATATTTTTACAATTTTTTCAAAACAGCATAAAGTGCGTCTAAAATCAGGTATAGGCAAGAAGACGGAAGCAACAACAAAATACCAAGATGTTGTTGTTTATTCCATGAACGATCAGCCATTGGTAAATTTTTTTTAAAAAAAATATAAAAAAATCAGAGTTTAATTTTTTTAAATTTTTAGGGATGCTGCACAGCAGCACAAACGACACAGGACTGTCAAGCAGCGGATACGATGACTGTTGTTTGTTTACATCAATCCGATATAGGAGAATACATTCGAATTGAAAAATATATTCCATCTGTAAAAATATAATTTCATTAAAAAAAAAAAATATATATATATTATTATATTATATATATATATATATATATATATATATNTATTTTTTTTTTTTTTGTATCTTAAAATGAAAATCAATTCAATACATAATTCAATAATAATTGCAGTAAGGAGACGGAGAAAATTGTGTAATGACCACATCAGGACACCAATAAAAACTTTTCATTAATATATTTTATCGTTCCAAGGTCAAAGTTCATTTTTATTGGTGTCACCACACACTATTCAACTGAAATTGGTGTTATTTTTAGATAATCATGTTCCAAATAAAAACAAAATCCGCCATAAGATAGCGCTTGAATCAACTGTCCATGCAGAAAAGCGCACCAACATCGGGTGGGGCTGCTACGCGTGTAGGAAGAACTTAATTTCTCATTGATACAATCCCCAAATAACCAGCAAAATGATTTTTTTACCCGATATGCTCCCCCAAAACTTCCAACCAGCAACAACACAGACAGATACGAACGACGAAAAACCGATAACCCGTGAGAATTTAATGCTCCGCTGTGTATTCAGTTTTGTATTGATCATTTTCCTCGCCATCGTCGGCGCAATCGTCGTCCTCATGTCTCCTCTAACCCCCATAGAACCTTTTAACACCAATTTAGAGTGGTCCGCACTGGAAGTACCGAACGATTTGAGTTCCCGTGTGCCATTCCACATCCCCAGACAACTGAAAATCCCAAAAGGCTTCGGAATCGAAGTGTACGCGCAAGTTCCTTCCGCACGATTCCTCCTCACACTCCCAGACAACGTAATCCTCGTTTCTCAACCCAAACTGGGCCTAGTTTCCCTTTTACGACCTTCCACATCTTTCCATTCCCCCGCAACACACCAAACCTTCATCTCGAATCTTAATTTACCACAAGATATGGTTTACCACACGGAGAAAAACGGTACTCAGTACATTTACATCGCGGAAAGCACTAGAGTTGCTCGATATTTGTATAGAAAAGGTCAGAAAAAATTGAGATTTCCAGAGGTAAATATTTTTCCAAACGATAAAATAAATTTTAATGAAAATTTTAAACATTTTATTAAGGTAATTGTGGACGATTTACCGTATTTCGACGGTTATTTACATCCTTACAAAGGCATAGCTATCGGAAATGGAAGTTTATACGTCTCGATTGGCAGTTCATCTGATACAAATGCAAAAGATTTATTATCTGAACCAAAACGAGGCGCAATTTACGCGTATCGACTCAGCGATGGTCAACGACGGCTCGTTTCGTCCGGTATTCGACACGCTGAAGGTCTAGCATTCCAACCGGCTACCGGGAACCTGTGGGCTGTTTCCGGTCAACGCACTGACATCAAATATCCGTTCAAAGATGAGAATTACGGCGAATTTGTCGAGGATTTTGCGTTGAATAATCCTGTCGATGAATTCATGCAGATTGTCGAAGGAGAGAATTTTGGATGGCCGTATTGTAATCCGTTACATTCTTTTATTCTACCCGTACAATACGCACCGGATGTTGAGAATAATCCGAGTGAAGTTATTTATAATTGTTCTGATTTTCGCAAAGTGGATTTGGACCTTCCATCTCATTCGGTACCGTTGGGATTAACGTTTTGGAGCGGGCAGAACGTTCCGAATCATTATAATGGGATTGCGGTGGTTGCGTTGCATGATAACCGGAAGGATGGACATAAAGTGATTCATGTGCCGTGGAATCCGCTCAAGAGACCGCAGTTTTTTAAGGAACTTGTTGTTGGATGGGCATCTGAGAGCGATGAGATTCGGTGGGGTCAGCCTGTGGATACGGCGGTTATGCAAGATGGGAGTCTTTTGATTTCTGAAGATTTGCATGGCGTTATTTATAGATTGTATAAGAAAACTTAGTGATAGTAAGAGATTTGTTAGGATACTCATTTGTGCCTATGTAAATAAGTACAGAACAATTTTGGAAAAGTCAAAATCTTTTTTTATAGGGTTTACGACATCACGTTTTTTATATTGATGCATTAGATCAAGTATCAAGTATTGTTTAAAACCCTTAAATAATTTTTCAGGGAAAATATTTTCGGGTTAAAACCCAATGTTGAAGTTGTGAAAACGAGCAGACGACTATATGAAAAAGGAAGAGATAAAAGCGAGATCAAATCGAGAATTTGCGTGATTCTTACCATAAACGTAAAATCTATGTATTTAACATGGGGAATACTAACTGTGACGTCAGAAGCAGTCAATTCACCTTGAAAAGCAGAGCCCCGACAGCAGTGTCCCTCACCAAGCTCAAATAAGCTGTTCGGGATACAAAATAAATTTTTTGTGTATTCTGAAAAACTTTAAAAAATCATTTCGCTCATTTTAAGAGATGGCGAAAACATTATTCAGTCATAACATTTTTGATGTCGTAAATCAAAAAAAAAAAAAAAAAATTTTTTGGTTGTTGGGAAATATTGGAATATTGAAAATATGTTGAAATTAGATTATTTTGTGGACTCCAATTCCAAAATTAATAGTTTAGTCCGTTGTTTAATAAAAGATTAAAAATAATAAATAAACGCAAAATAGCTTTAATTTAATGAATAATAAATTTATTCAAATAATTTCATCGATTTTCTTTTTCATCGTTTTTTATGCATAAAATATTTTCCAATGCTTGAAATTGCATACTTTATATAAAAAAAAAAGAACAATAATGTAACAATTACAATCATAAATAAAAATCATCAGTTTATTTCCACAAAAATTTGAATATTTTTATTCTACATGGGTCGACTCTTCTCTAATCTCCATTTCAATCTCTTATCTCTATTCCACGCATGCGTGATGGTGATAGTCGATCGATCTCATAAGGTACAGCTCTCTGTTTAGCCAACTCACAAAAAAAAACATACACAACACCTTAGTTTCTGGGTGGGGTCACTCCACATATCTAAAGCCAGGATTTTCAAACATTCAACAACACATCGCGCAGTGCGGTACCAACTCCACAAACATTTCTCATGGCAACTGGTAACGAAGAGGAAGAAATACCGTCTAATGAGCGCCCAAGACCACTACACAAACGGAAGAACTTGGCACTCCGCTTACTATGCGCTCTCATTCTCCTCGCTATTATTTTGCTATTTATTGCCATAATATGCGTCCTCGTCCTCGCGCCCTCGCATTCATCCGACCAGGACGGCAGTCGCTCGGCGCTCGACTGGGTGGAGTTGGCGGTGCCGCCCGAACTCGAGTCCGTGTACCCGTTCAACGAGACTCGACAGTTAATGGTCCCGCCAGGATATGATATTGCAGTTTATGCACATGTGCCTTCGGCCCGATTTCTTCTCGCTCTACCTGGTGGTGATGTTCTTGTATCACAGCCAGAAGAGGGTAAGATCAGTCTTTTACGGAGTCCACAGCGACGTGTGCGTGAAGCCCAACCTGTAGATTTTGCCACGGGACTCGATGTGCCGAATGATATGGTACTGCATGCTGACGGGAGAGGGGATCGATATTTGTATGTTTCGCAGGCTACCCGGGTTACCAGGCATCTGTATGTGAAAGGAGACACTGCTATCAGGACTCCATATGTAATTAGTTTTTGATTTTTTGATTTTTTGGGTTTTTGGGTTGGGGAATTGATGATTTTTTTTTATTTTTTATGCAGGTGTTATTGGATTAGTGGAATATCATTTGGGAAGTGTTGGGTTTTGTTTGTATTTTGATATTCAAGTATTGTTGATCTGATATTTAAGTATTGGGTGCTGGCATCAAGAGTATATTTACTTTTGGTGTCATAAATTAAATTTCTGGTATTAATTTAATTTCCGGGTTTTATAAAAGGTAATAAATTTAGATTTTTTTTTTTAAAGAGCTAAAAACATATATAATTAATTTAGATTTGGTGGTTTGGGTTATTTAGATATTTTTAAATTCAATATTTGTTTTGAATTTTCAAGAGTTCAAAATTTGTTTTTTTTTTGGACCTTAAAAATTGAAAATTTAGTTTTTTGGACTTTAAGGGTTCAAAATTTAGGTTTTTGGACCTAAATTTGTTTTTTGGACCTTAAAAGTTCACTAATTTTGGTTTTTGAAGTTCAAAGTTTAATATTTAGGTTTTGGACCTAAATTTGTTTTTTTGGACCTTAAAAGTTCACTAATTTTGGTTTTTGAAGTTCAAAGTTTAATATTTAGGTTTTTGGACCTAAATTTGTTTTTTTGGACCTTAAAAGTTCACTAATTTTGGTTTTTTGAAGTTCAAAGTTTAATATTTTGGACCGATAACTCCGTAAAAGTTCAAAAGATTTTTTGAACCTTTAAAGAGCTCAAAACTTGGTTTTTTGGACCTTAAATAGTTCAAAATTTGTTCTTTTTGGACTTTAAGAGTTCAAAATTTGTTTTTCTCGACATTTTTACTAAACCTTCCACGTTCAAAGTCCAAAAAACCTTTTAAGATACACCAAAAATCCCACTTCCAACTTTGCTAAATTTTCCGTAATATATCTCTCAGGTTATCATCGACGATCTCCCTTACTCGCGCCAAGACCTCCACCCCCACAAAACCATAGCAATTGTAAACGATACCCTCTACGTATCAATCGGCAGCACTCTAGACGCAAACCCAACAGACCTCCAAACCGACCCTAAAAGAGGCGCCATCTACGGCTACCAACTAACCGGAGAAAGACGCCGTCTCATTACAGCCGGCCTTCGAAACGTCGGAAACATGGCCATTGCCCCAAACACCAACAACCTATGGGCAGTTGTAAGTCAACGTGACAACCTAACATATCCGCTCAAAGACAAAAACTACGGAAACTACGACATAGCGTATAGATTCGATAACCCGGTCGACGAATTTGTCCAAATCGTCGAAGGAGAGAATTATGGATGGCCCCACTGTAATCCCACCCTCAAAGACAAAGAATACGGTGCACCGGAATACGTCCCGGACTACGATTTCAACCGCGACGAAAAAGCCGTCCTGTGCTCCACGAAGAGAAAAGTCGATGCCGCTATCCGACCGCATTCAAAACCAATGGGATTAACGTTCTGGAGTGGGGAAAAGATTAAAAAAGATTTCAAATCCAATGTCATTGCAGTGGTGGCTCTAAATGATAATGCTTATTGGGGAAATAGGGTTATTTATTATAATTGGCGTAACGGTAAACCCGAACTCACGCCGAATGATCTTGTGTCCGGATGGATGAGAACTCGAAACATCGATTCGCGATGGGGCCAACCGGTTGATATTGCAGTGTTGGACGAGGAAAGTATTTTAATATCTGATAATTTTGCTGGTGCCATATATAAACTTTATAAAACATTTCATTAATTTTTTTATTTGTTCTTGTTGTATATGTTTTTTTTGTTGTTTGCTCATCGTTATTCATTATTCATAATACTAACACAGTATTTATATGCTCATTAAACTGTATATTTCCATTTTCATTATTTTTATTAATGTTAAAGCGAGTTTTAGCCTTTTAGGTCATGAATGAAGGTGTGCCTTGTGCTTATAATCGCTTGATTGCAATCATTGTAGCACGAATTTTTTGAATGTCATGAATGCGGGCAATTTTTCTGTGTGTGGAAAAAAAGTGTCCAGCATTTTTTTCATTTTATTATTTTATTATTTATTTATTAAATTATATTATTTTTGTCATATATACAAGTATTATATAATAATATTTATTAATAATATAATTATTTAAGCAATTAAATTGTATTAATTAAATATACAATTTTTACTATAATATTTTATGAACACAATATTAATAAAATAAATGATGTAATAATAATCATAATAATAATAATAATAATAATAATAATAATAATAAAGAAAATTGTTGTTTATTATGGTGTTTTTTGTTCACATTTTGATCCTATGCAAATTAATTTTATTCTGAACTTAGACATTCAGACGCCAGATGGCTTATTTGAGTGTTTTCCTAACTTTCTGTAAACAACTCGTAAATTACAAGTATGACGTCACACTTTATTAATCATTTTATTGCACTTTCAAGAGAAATCTGTCATGTACATTGTAAGTTATGATTTATGACAGAATAAGCGTTTACAATTTGGACTGGGTATACCGCTTCGGTACATAAAAATTTCAAAATATTTTGGAGTGAAAATGTTTAAATAGAGATTTTTTAAAAAAAAAATGAAATATTACATCATTTGAAAGATCAAAATGACATTTGTATTGTATAATAAAATTTAATATTTTAATTGATTGATAGAATAAATTATCTATTTGAATTTACATAAAATAGCATTTTTTTAAATATTAAACTTGATATATTTTTTAAAAATAATTTTGTAATTCTACTTTAAGACTGCAAAAAGCAATGAAAATTAATTATTTGAATAATATATTTTTTAAAAAAATGAATAAGAATGAAAATGTATAAATTCTACATGAAAGATAAAATTAAAAAAAAAAAAAAATTTATAATTGTATATAAAAATGGAAGAAAAAAAATATTTTAAGAAGATTACGAAAGATGAGATGAAAAAATTCAAAATATTTTATGTCGTTTTAGGAACTAAGCATTAGAATGTATTTGAACGTTGTTGCAAAGCGTTAGACGGTCAAGTAAAGATTAATAAGTGAGCTAAACGCCGAGCAGTTAAGTGGCACAAACTAAATGACTTGCTTTCTTTTTTGGTTAACTCCCAAGAAAATAGAACTATTTTATCAGGCAATGCTACATTCAGCAGGGCCACTTGGAATATTCGAAGCATCGACAACCGGTTCGCTTGCCCAACCGCGATAAGCGATAGGACACATACTTATATGAGGATCAGGATATTCGCCATCTAAATACAATCTGATCGTTGTAATGAAACGCTCTTGTGCACCTGACTGATTATAAAAATAAGTCGACTCGGGGCCATATTTTGCTCCGCCCGAATACATTCGCACCGGTATAGTCTCCGCGCTCAGAATGCGCACATCTAAATAAACAAAAATGAATTAATTTAGCGTCATTTACACTTCTAAATTAATATAGTTTCCGGTAGATACTATTCACTTATAATTATCATCAGTTTATACACTATTCTAAACTCATTTTACCCAAAAGTTGAGTAAAATGTCATTGACTGAGAAATGCATTATATCTTAAGTAGGTATATATGATGGCTAACGCCATCTATTGATTATGGTATGTCATTTTAATCCCCGCGTCGAGCCGAGTTGAAAAATCATTGTTTCGTAGCCATAAACGTGCATGCCATTGGTAAAAACGAAAATGCTTGCAAAATAATAATAAAAATTTTTTTTTTTTGCGTTTTTGTATTGTTGCGCACGTTTTGGTTTTTGGACTATGAAACAATGATTTTTTGACTCAGCACAACAAAGGGATTAAAATGAGATGTCATATAAATGATTAAATATATATAAATACTTACTATGTTCAGCAACCCATTCTGAAATTCTAGTAAGCATTTGTTGAGCCGTTTCAAACTCGGATTTGGAGAAGTTGCCACTGGTCAATTGGACTGGTAAAAATGTTTTACAAGACAGCGGTCCTTGAAATGGACTCATGTATGTCACAGCAATGACAGTTTCAGGTGTGCGCACGTAAAATAAACGTAATATACGGAGATAGCAAGTTTTGTGTTTTTCACAACGAGATTCTCTAATGGCCATTTTTGTGTCATCAACTCTGTTGTGTTGATCTATTAAAAAAAAAAAAAAAAAAATTAATTGACAATTATTATTATTTAATTATCTTTTCGACTACTCAACCATATTTCATTTTCATTCCCACAGTCTGCACATTGCTCACGCGAATGTTTGGTTGTTGAATGGTCCATTTTGATGCTAATTCGACTAAATCCGGTATAAAGTCATAAACACCGTCGCGAGACTTTGGGAAAAAATCTATGACGCCTGGAAAATTGACTTTTGGGTTACTAACTTCAATTTTATTGGTGCAGATTTTTACCTACTGATTCGAAGGCAGGTGGTCCAATTTCGTAGAATACTCTAATTACAAATACGCTAAATCCGAAATCGGTGAAATACGATCGGTCCGGATCGACTAATCCTTGAGTTGTGCTGTATTTCATTGGTTGTGTTTCAACAGTTATAATGAGTCCTAGATATATTAAAATTTATAATATAATTTATAGAATATTATAGAATTTTGTATTACCATTAAGGGGATTTTGAGTCAGTTTATTATTAAGTTGAGCCATAACTTTATCAAACCGGTCAAACTGAACGGTCAGGAAACCCGGAGTTTGAGAAGGTACAGTGTCAAAGTACGCCAATTGTTGAGGTCCTAAATGAGGATCTCTTCGTGGAACAAGCCATAATCTATGAATAAAATTAAACAATAAATGTTATAAATATTTTTTACTGATTTTTTACATCAAATTATAACATCATATTTCTAGTAAATTATTTTTGAAATTATCATATTGTGTGTGCTATGATGGATCATAAACATATAGAATGTAAGCAAATAAGTTTGATTTATAATTTTAATGGTAATATTAATTAATATTAATACATTAGTAGTCAATTTTACTCATGTGCGTAACCTGGAAAAACCAGATGGCGCAAAAACTATGAAAACGGAAGCCTGGTGTATATAATGTGATTAAAAAGTTCCAGATCAATAACGACAACAACAACAACGATAAAAATTAGCAATTTTGGCATAAACAAGAGTTATAATTTAGAAATTTTACATGCTAAAAAAAAAAATAAATAAATAAAGCCACAAAATCATAATAAAAATTGTAATTTTTAAGTTGATCATACATTCCATAATTTTCTTTACATAACTCCACATAATTTCATGTTATTTTACCTCAAACCTCTTACATAAGTTGTACCAGTGTTATGCTCAATAAACGTGACATTCTGCACACTTGGAATTCCACCTTTACTTTTAAATTCGATGCTCTCACACGCTCTAGCTTCCCATTCAGAATTCATCCGAAGCCATTCATTAGCTCTTCCTATCAAAGTCCTGCAAAATAAAAGCAAAAATAAGAAATAAAAATTAAATAAAAATTAAAAAAATAAAAAAAGAATAAAATAAAATTAATTCACTCACGGAAATCTGACGTCAGGATCCTCCGGTAAAAAATCAATGACTGATAATTGCGCCTTTGCTTTTTTCACCACGTAGCAATAACTACTGAATAATGCGTCGTAGGGTGGCGGAGCATCATACGGTGGAGGAGAATGAGAAGCCATTGCTGCTTTCGACGTATCTATTCGTTGCTAAAACACACAGATAAAGGGCGTTTATGTGTTTTAGCGTCAAACCTTGAGTGGCCCCGGCTGCAGCTATGGAAACCAATCTGTAGCTATGGCAACGCGAGTCCATATAATATAGATAAAAATAATCATGTGATCACTGCAAGTGAGGAAAAAGCTTCAAATTTTCTGTATTTTTTGAGTTTTCACAATAACAGTTAACCGTGTTAAAATATACTTGCTTTTGAAATAGTAAGTGATGTATTTCCTGTATTTTCAGCTTTTTTTCCTTGTAAACATGATCCTTGGAATCCTTGGAATTAAGCAGTGAAACTTTTTGCAAGGTTAATTCACTACACGTATAATTAATTAATAAATACCACATGGAAAAAAATATTCAAACAAATTACAGGCTTTAAGCCAATAAGAATAGAAGGCTACGAAGGGTCATGAAGCAGTAAATTCCTAAGTTGACAAAAGATAGCGCCAGGTAAAATACAACTGTTTATGTGATCTCATATCTCAACACATACGTTTTTAATTTATGACAAATGCACTAGATGGCATTGACTATGTTAAAATTTACTAAAATACGTTTTGTGGTGTGGTCAAGACGTGGTCAATTTTCTGATGACGTAATTCCTAAACATATTGCAAAAAACATTTTTAAGGGAATGCGATTCCACTTTTAGTCATTCTTCCTACCCGTTATCACTTTGGATACCCAACAAAGCTCTGTACTGCCGGAGAAAGAGCATTCATTTCGTCATTCATTCATCATCAGTATCTAGATCTACCAAACACGCATATCAGCAATGGCTGAAGAACAAGAAATTTCAGAGTTGGAGCAATTAGGAATGAAACTAAAAGATAGACCATTACCAGTCAAAGAGCCACCGCCATTATATCCCGAATTACGTAAACAACCTTTGCCGTTTGGACGCGACAGTAGTGAATTATTGAAAAGTAAAAAGTACTTGCGAACGGCGTTGAACGAATCGGAATTTTATATCAAATTACCCGCAGTTAAAAGCATGATAGAAAGGTATTCAGAAAAGTATTCAACTCCAAAACAAATCAAGAGCATTAGTTTACGGGATAATCTGAATTTGTCTTTGTTTCCAAAAGAATTACAATGTATAAAGAAGAAAACGGTAGCGCTAGTTAAAACTAAAATTAGGACACGTGTCAATACTATCAACGTTGATGACAAGTTAAAGGAATTAGAAGAAAAGGAAAATAACGAACCGAGCGATGAAGATAAGGATGATGAAGAAAAAGAAAAGCCAAAAGTAAAAGTATATAAAGAAGACGAGGAAGACGAAGTATCGGAAATAGAAGAAGAATACGATGAAGAAATTGACACAGATTATCTTACTTCTTACTTTGATAATGGTGAAAAATATTTGGATGAGGAAGAAGACAATTTAGATGATGAAGACTAAAAAGATGCTAATTATGGAAGTGCTGATGGAGGTTTATAGCACATTTGTTTAATAAAATATGAATAAAATATTGAGAGATACATTTTTTTTTTTTTTTTTTTTTTTGTCGAATTAGTATGCGATAAATATACCGAATTTAAAATTTGCTAAGACAACCTTTTAACACCCGTGCTATGGGACTATATGTATGTAGGTTTTTTTTAAATAAATTTTTTTACTTTCTCAAATTTATCTGAAAATCTCAAGATTACGATGACACACGTTTCAGAATTTTTTTGCAGCAAATTAATTAGTAATTTGAAATGCAAAAAAGTTCCCCTTTAGATGTCCAGCAATTGATAAAAGTTGTTTTCACCGCATTTTGTGAAAAGCACTTCTGGTAAGTGGTAAGCGCCACCTATACTGTATACTGTAATTATGGCGATTTTGCCAGGAAAAATAAGATTGTGCGCAAGTGCAGATGGTTTTTTACAATACCTAGTGGCAAAAATTGGAAGTCCCATTGCTGGCCGCTGGGTGTTTTTTTTCGCCGGGTATCAGTAGGTTGAAAAAAATGTTAAAAAAAATTGCAACAGCTACAAGAAAACGCTTCCTTCCACTTTTTTGCACTGTTGCGCTTCGCACACCTTTTGAGTTTGTTGTTTTCGGGGTCATTCGTCATTCTATAACGCCCCGATACAACTATGTGTAAATATTGCACTGATGATATAAGTTTGCCTTGAAATTACAACACAGAGTATGTTAATTAATTTTTGAATTAGTTACAAAAGATGGCTGCAGTTGTAGATTGTCTGTCCTATGACTGCCGGAAGACTATTCCAAGTCGCAGTGCATCTGTAGGCTATGAGAATATTCATGCAGTGAACCTTTCGCGTTTGTTCTTTGTTATTACAACACATGTATTCAATATTGAAGCAAACTATCTATTTTTTGAATTAGATTCGTTCCATCAATTAGTATTTAACCCGAGATTTTACCGTACAATCTCTACCATTACATCATCCACTTCTTTGAATAATTTCTCTTGGATGACTTGATTTGAGGCAACTTCATAAGCAAGATAACTTTTTTCGAAAAATTTAATCAAAAATTTGAATTTTTTGAAAAATATTTAATCAAAAATTTGAATTTTTCGAAAAATTTAATCAAAACTTTTGGAGTAGGTATATCCTTGCTGGTGTTTTATAATCAGCAATTATTATAATGCTTTTTGTGCTAACCTAGAACAATAGCTTTTTCAGCACTGAAATAGTGAATAATCAACCAAATCGAATCGCTATTTGTTGACTCATTTACGGTACTTCAACTTTATGTTTTTAATCATTTATTGGTATATAGTTTGTGTTTGGCTTCTAACATCATTCAAAGGGTATAGAAACACCCAGAAAGAATTTAAAATTATTATTTTTTTTTTTAAAAAACCGAATCATCTAGAAATGTATGCATGCTATTTGAGGACATTAATACGAGACGGTTTCAATTGAAAAGCTGGAGAAGGTTTCAAATGAAAATCTGGAGAAGGTTTTAATTGAAAAGCTGGAGTAGTTTGCAATTGAAAAACATTAGGACTTTGCAACTGAAAACCATTGAAAGGTTGCAATCGATAATCATTGAAAGGTTGCAACGGAAAACCATTGGAGGGTTGTAATTGAAACGCTAAATTAGAAAATTGAAAAGCCTTATTGCTGCTGGTAGGTTTCAATTGTGTATTACAGTTTTCAATATTCAGGCTTGTACCGACAGTTTTGATTCGATTACTTTCAAACAGAATTTCTATTTCTAATTCAGTTTCAATTTCTTTAACAGCTGTTGTAGTAGGCTCTGTATCACAGTTTTCAATATTCAGGCCTGTACTGACAGTTTTTACTGGCTCACCTTCATCCAGAATTTCTGATTCCGCCTCAATTTCTCTCTCATCAGTTTTCTTATCACATCTTGCGCTTTCAAAATCACTAGCCTGCATTAGATTTCGAACTTGTTGTCTTAGTTTTCTAGTATTTTTCGAATAACACTTCCATATCCAGTCCTGTGTCGCTCTATCTACATGAAATCCTAACCCTGCTAACTCTTCATTGATTTTAATTAGAATTTCCCGATTTTTCTCTTTCAACTCATTTAAATGTGTTATATTCTTAAGAATTGCATTAGCCAAAGCTCTGGATGAGACTTTAGCCCAATTTGGCGAGATACTATATCTCTTTCTAACACCATTTACACGTTTCATCTTTAAGTAGCGAAGGTTGAAATCAAATGAATTCACAACATTATGGTACCACAGTATCACACACGTACATATATAGACGTGCATTTTTATTTTTATGCTTTTTGGAGCGTTTTTGAATCGTTTGAGAAACTACGCTCAAGCATTTCCGGTCATCGTACCAGTGTACGTCATCTAGGACAGCTTTGAACGTTAGTCAAAGTCAATCAATTGTCCGATCAGTAGTGTGTAGCCAAGTTGTCCACTCGAACATTTATCACTTTCGAGCAATCAAATTTAATGATTTTGAAATAAATCCTTTCAAGAATTTTTAAGTGAACGTATAGTTACAGATTTTCAATAATAATAATAATATAGTTAATAAAAATAGTTAATTCCAATAATTTAATAATCCTGAAATTAATATTTACTCTTTTCAATTGCTAAGATGTTTGGCAGCAGCAAGTGGCGCCATCGAGTGGAAATGCATGAAAAGCAAATGCGATTTTTCATATGCTATTATTTCATAAGCCTGTGTTTCAGGCCAAAATGCTAGAATTTGACACAGAATCCCAAACTGGAGATAGGTTAATTAACTCTTGAAAATTATACGGTACTAATTTTTTCTTTAATAAATTGTTTTATTGCAGATCAACGAGAAAAATAATGAAAACAGTTGCAATCGCGGCTATCGTGATATTCGTTCTTATCATAGTTGCATTAAGTGCTGTCACTGCCATCGTTTTATACAGGCACGATGAGTTCACCAAAGATGCTAAAACGAAACCTCGTATGCACTAATTTTTTATTTATTTATTTATTTATTTTACACCTTCGATCTTAGTTAAGTTTGATAAAAATGATGTTGAAGCCAAGTGGGCTCGAAAAAATAAAGAATGCGTTGGAAAACCTCCAGGAATTCCTAAAATTTGTATGACTTGGAATTGGAATGAAAAGGAATACAAGATAGGAACTGTCATCAGTTACTTTTGTCACAATGACTTGACTGTTCCGGAATCTACTTCAAAAATTGTAAGACGTACAAAATGTAATGAGAAAAATCGCTGGATAATCATTGAAGATACAACAGACAGCTGTAGTAAGCAAGACATTCAAATCATTCAATATTAAGTAACTTTTTGATCAAAAAATTATATTAATCAAAGTTTTTCTTACAAAGTTTGCCCCACTACAGAAGAAAATTTTTGAAGAAAATTTAGACCAAATTAGTGCACTGCATCTCCATTGAAGCATCTTTCTAATTCTATCAGACTTTGTAGTTGTATTTCACAAAATAATTAAACCATTTTGCATTTTGAATAAATTTCAATATACAAAACAATACACCAGTGTTTTTTTCTCATTTTAACTATACGAACGCAATAATGCATCAACATGACAACCAGTAGTGGAAAAAAAACAACATAGATAACAATCGTGATAATTAATTGAATGACACTCCAGTGTAAGCCTTGTTTCGTTAAATTACTTCCAAAATGCTTCGAGATCCAATATCAGGTAACGTGGATAGGTAAGTTGTTTAGGAGTTACAGTATCTTTAAATAATTCCATTTTTCTGATCTACAGAACTTCTGAACAAGTAAAATTTCGTCATTTACACATGCAAATGCTAAGACCTCTTCTGGTCACATTGGTGATATTTCTGACTGTTATCATTGTTGTTGGCACAGTTGTCTCTGCTCTGGCTCTTTACAGCCCAAATTCATCACGCAAAAAATCTAATCGTGACTGTAAGATACAGAAATAACGTGTTTTGTCTTTGATTAAACTAATGTTTTTTATGTTGGATTTGTGTGTTTATAGCCGATATTGATCCAGAAGAAGACGAGTTGAGACGAGCTCGTGATCGTGGGACATGTGTTGGCGAACCTCCTAAACCGCCTTCTGCTTGTATCCTGTGGAATTGGAATGAAAAAGATTACAGGGTTTCGACTGAAATTCTCTATTATTGCCACGATCCAAAAGATAAACATCCAGATGCTCAACCAGTTATGCGTGTGATTTGTACTGCAGAAAATCACTGGCTTATTATTCTTAATAAATCTTATAACTGCGGTAATGTTGGTAATGTTTTGCATATTAATTATTTTAATTAATTTTATTAATTTTTTTTTTTTTTTTTTTTTTTTTAGATTGCATTTAAAATTGAAAACTACATTTTTTTGTCACTTTTCTTTTGTGATTAGGATATAATTGTGTTAGCGTTAAGTTAGTTCTGTTTAGCTTTAAAATAAAATTTAAAAAAAAATACAAATAATGTTTATTCTTTTTAAATTTATTAATATAATACTTGTTAATATTCCTGTTACAGTAATCTTTAAGGAAATAAAACTTTTAAAAAATTATGAGCAAACTCGAAAACTGAAATCAATTAATTAATCTCAGATATCTCCGAATGAATTAAATAAATTAAAATATTTTTTACAATATTTTTTTCCATTACTAACTTTTTTATAATTTAAAAGTAATGTTGCACATATTAAAATAGATGATTCAGGACATTTTCTTCTCTTTATTTACTTCTGCCTGCATTCAAAAAGTATCTAAAGCTAGAGGATTCGTTCTATCTTGAACACCATTACGTGTTTTTCGCTTGTGAACCCCGTACATAGCCGAGCTGAAACTCGTGATGGGCGGGCGTGGATTCGGTGTGCTGGTTGTATTTGACGAAAAATTCTGTGATTTTCCTTCCAATTTGCCGTAAGTTTGTACAATGGTCCTAATCTAACTTTAGACAAACTTTTTGTTGATGTAAATTAACGGTTTTTTATCAATTTGTTCATTAAATAGGTCACACACGCATCACTACGTGGCCTCTAAGCCTTTGTCCAAGTCTAAGCTGTGTATGTGGCATCATAAAACCAGTCTGTGATAAAACGCTGATCTAGAAAACTCTTCAATACTCAGCACATTAACACACTGGCACATTACATTTTAGAAACTCCCGTGTTGTCCCCTCGTTTTATGTCGTATGTGTCGTACAAAAATAGGTTTATTCGCGCAGTAAGTTACTAATTATGGTTAATTAGGGGGTGTAAAATCCAACTCTCTACCTCCACGTGGTCACCCCTGGATAAGATGGTGACTTGGCTGGTCTCAGTGAACCAAAAGAGAGCTCTGGTTAATTGTTCATTTATCTGATTTGTTCAGTTTTCTATTTTATCTATTTCTTTTGTAATGTAAGCCCGCATTCATCTATAAATGTGGCATTTACACCTTTGTATTGTAAGACCGCACTCGCAAAATGAGTGTGGCATTTACATCACTTTGTATTGTAAGACTGCACTCGCAAAATGAGTGTGGCATTTACATTTTATTCAATATTTCTTTCTTCAAAAATAGTTCTTGACTATTTTTAATGATGCTGCAATGAGCATTCCATTATTGTTGTTCGGTATTGAATTGAAGTTTTGAGTTGCTGGTTGTTTTATATTCAAAAATGAAGTGTTTTGTTTAAAAAAATGAATACTGAACTGTTTGAATAATTTATTAAACATTTAATGGTGGTGGTTATGGTTGATTTGAATTCTGATTTGAATTTTGAGTTGCTGGTTGTTTCATTTCCAAAAAAGGATTTAGAAAAAATAAATTGATTACTGAACTGTTTGAATAATTTATTCAACTTTAATGGTGGTGGTGGTGGTTGATTTGAATTCTGATTTGAATTTTGATTGCTGGTTGTTTCGAAAAGTTAATTGTTTGTGTGGTTACTGCACAACATTTCTAAGAGGAAATGCTTTTAAAGAATGATTTATGGACTTTGATTAATTTATTCAACATTTAATGGTGGTGGAGGTGATGAAAATTTTAATTATAAAATGTTACGTGATAACCCCGAGAAATTGCTAAATTATTATTAATGTTAAATTTAATATCACCGTACCATACATTTTGTGCTTGGTTGTTTTGCTAATGAATGTGTATTTATTGAAATTATCTAGAATTAAAAAGTCGAAAGTACAATTATAGAATGTAATAAACGTCATACACTATATAAATTTTATAGATAAACCGTGTGATCAATTTTTCTTTGATTTTATATAGTATTTATGTCGTTTTATATCTTTTTTAAATTTTTTCTGGTTATCCTAACAAAATAATTTTTTTATGAATAAAAAATTACCATTAAAAGTTACTTGGTATCTAATTACCTAGTTAGTGAGAGGATTGGAGTCAAAGTTTGAAAGAATGGAATGAAGTCTTTCACCACGCGCAATATCTTAACATTTGCTTACTAAAGAAAAATAAGTATGAAAAATTATCATTAAAGCTCACTTACAAGTTAGTCTATTTGTACAGTTTAGCAATCCTAATCCCATCGCCAAATTATTATTTTGATATTCAGTTTAATTATCAGAATTATATAAAACAGTTCTGATGTTTGTTAGTGATTGCGTTGCACTTCAAAACTTCAAAACACAGACCAAACTAGATTTTTAAAAAAACAAATAAAAATTTATCAAATTTGGGTGTAGGAATAACGTTTGTCTGACTCGCAATGTATGTAATGTTATGGTTCAGACTTTCGAAATAACAAAAATGAAAAAATAAAGTATTTTTAATTTCATGCTTAAAATTGCCAACTACACTGTTGCAATATTTTATATTGTTACGAGTTTAGATCCTCTCGGTTATTCCTTTTTCCCCTCTTTGTTGGGGGAGGAAACTTCCAAGCCCAGCCTCCTCGTGGCCTCCCCTGGGTTCTCCTCTGTGGCACTTTGTTTTTCCGCTGCAGTGGTGCTAATGGGTCCTCTGGTTATCTATCTCCTTTTTTGTGTGCTCCGCTTGCTCTTCTGTGGCTTTTTGACTATTTTTTGATAATGTAATGCTGCATTCCATTCTGCAATTGAATGTACGAATGTAGTGTTTATCAATGGTCAAATGCGTTTGTCTGTGTCAGATTTATATTGGTCAGATTTAATAGTATTTCAGTTTAAGTATGTCAGATTAAAAGACGTGTATGGCCTAAGTTGCTGCTTGCGTCTATAAACTCAATTCTATCTATCTATCTCTCTCCCCTCTTTGTTGCCAGGTACCGAGCGACATGAGTTACCAACAACTCACGCCGGATTCCTAGGCTTAGGCGGATCTCTCTCTTGTTGTGGAATGCATCATGGAGGTTCAAGCCGTCCCCCATGGCATGCCTGCCTCGAACGGTCGGCTATTAACAAGCCTCGACTTAATTGAGCGGTGCTGGACCAGGTGTGTTCTATCTAGTCGGTCGTAGGTTGATAACTAACTCGTGGCTAACTGCTACAGACGGGCCTGTTTGAGACGGGGGCACGGCTTCTTGTGTCTGGAAATTTCTGGAAATAATTTTACCAAGGTCACCCTGGTTAGAAGAGTAGGGGGAAAGGTCGTTGCTTGTCCAGACCACATTCGTCGGGAACTAATTAGCGAGTGGAGGGCATTAGAACATTAGCTTTTCTCTTACGCCTAGAGGGGTGGGTGTAAGCCAATGCACTCTAACACTAACATTCCTAAAAACCAAAAATAATTTGTAGGCTCAAACAAAATTTAAATTGAGGCACGAGTCAATTGATATGAAACATACGAAACTCTTATCAAAAGAGGAAGTAAGATGGGAACAAGACTAGTTGATGAAACCCATGCCTATTCTTGTTATAAATAAGAAAGATAAGTGAATCAAACACTATTGATAGTAGCTATGCAAGTATTTGATAAAGCATAAAAAGAAGTGAGAAAACAAGAAGTACCTGATAGCAGCTATGCCTCTCCTTGTTGAAATAAGAAATTCGTTGAGGAAATATTTTTACTCTCTTAGACCAAGGTCAGGATTCAGTCAGCACAAGATAAGAGTAAATACATTTTTAAACACAGAAATCTCACTTTCATAGAATTCGCTCAAATTCTAACATAGTCGGGAGAGAAAACTTCCAAGCCCAGCCTCCTTGTGGCCTCCCCTGGGTACTCCATTTCAGCACTTTGTTTTTCCGCTGCAGTGGTGCTAATGGGTCATCTGGTTATCTATCTCCTTTTTTTGCTCCGCTTTCTCTTCTGTGGCTTTTGTCTTCTGTTTTCGATCAATTTTTTGATAATGTAATGCTGCATTCCATTCTGCAATGGAATGTACGAATGTTGTGTTTATCAATGGTCAAATGTGTTTGTCTGTGTCAGATTTATATTGGTCAGATTTAGTATGTCAGTTTCAGTAAGTCAGATTAAAAGACGTGTATGGCCTAAGTCGCCGCTTGCGTCTATAAACTCAATTCTATCTATCTATGATGCGTTCCTAAATAAATGGCGGGCGGCAGTTCGGGATGCCGACTCGCCCTATCTTTTCCAAATTGCCCTGTCTTTTCCAAATCTCATAAAAACGGTTGATGTATGCGAAAGCAGTTTCATTCTTGTTCGTCTTACAGTTCTCCAGATCATCTGCCAGTTGGAGATCATCCTTACCGAACCGTAATCGAAACGCAATTTTAAAGTCGTCCCAATGTTCAAAGGGTTCGTAAAAATCTTCGAACCATTGATGCGCCTCGCCTGTTAAGTATGCGAGTACACACTTAAACAAGGCCCTATGAGTGTGTCACCCTTCGCGGACACAGCACTCTTTACGGCGCGGAGGAATTTCAACATCTCGTCGCTCTGTGTTCCGGAGAACGCAGGTATATTTATACCTTTGTATGAAATATTGTTTCCCTTAAGTTCCGGTTTAAACGAGTCGTGCGTTTGACGACCCTGGTCGGCTGGAGGATCATCTCCCTTTGCGTTCACCGCTTTAACGCCGGCTTGGCGTAGCGCCTCAGCGAACACACGCGCCAAGACGTCTGGTCGAAGGGGCCCGGTCTGGGTGTCTATTTGACGGTCCCGGGTTTGCCTTCTTGGGCGAGGTCGAGCCAGGAGGAATTGGATTCGGCGGGGAATTGGGCAGAGGTGTGCCCGAACTGGGTGGAGAAGGGTTGTTTACACCGGATGGAGGAATTGGGTTAGTATTTTGCAAATTTACCGGTGCGTTGGTTATAGCTAATGTTTGAATTAATGGGATTAATTTGGTTTCCAGGAAGAGGATTTACGTTAGGATTGAGTACACTCGAAGAGGTGTTACTGCGAGGAGCAGCTGGAGGTAAATTAAAGGATCGGGAAACTTTTTGGTTGGGACATAGGGGCGTGGCAAGGGTGGTGCCCCTTTTTGGCGCAAGGTTGGTGAAGTCACCGGTAAAGTTGTCGGAGTGCCGTCACTTGACCCGCCGTAAGGTGGTTAGGGTGACTACCATCCGGATGTT
>JH431968.1:0-20611 GCA_000239455.1 Strigamia maritima | reverse complement strand
AACTTTTTAAGGTTTTTTTCTTAAAAAATTCATATTTTTAATGTTATTCAAGTATTTTCCAGATTTTTATATTTTTATATACTATATCTGGAAAAATTCAATTTTTCAATTTTTTTTTCTGGGAAAAATTCAACTTTTCAAGTTTTCCGGGAAAAAAATTCAACCTTTCAAGATTTTTTTCTTGAAAATTCATATTTGCAATATTTTTTCTGATTTAATATTTTTTATTAGAATGTTCAATTTTTCATGTTTTTTCTTAACAAACTTTTCAATATTTTTTGAATAGAAAAATTTTTTGATCGTTTTTTTTCAAAAAAAAATTCAATTTTCTCCAAAACACCCTAATCATTTAAAAAAATCTATTTCTCCATAAACAAAATAACCTAAATGAATATTAACCAAATTACCTATAATATTTTTCCACGGCATTCTGTATGAAATCAATCGTCTGGCCAGCATTACTCAAATTCAACTTCATCCGCCTCAACGCTAAATCCAACCGAACTCCACTCTGATCAATCACAACCAAATTATCATACAACCCCGATTCCCATTCCTCCAACTTCAACTCGTCCTTAAACTCAACTCCACCAACAGTAAACATCCTAAACCCTCTCCTCAAACTTTCATAACTACTCAAATTCGAATCCGATATCCTCGACTGATCATGATTCAAACCGATCGCATTAAAAAACGAAAACTGCGCATTATCTTTCACAATCGGCGCATTTTTCTCAACATAATTAATACTGAAGTAATCATCGCGTCCAAAAATACCTCCAACATCAATACTACGAATCAAATGCGTCCCATAATCCTTTACCACAATATCCGCCAAATACTTAGCTCCTCTAGTGTTCCCCAATTTAATTTCATCACCAATTTTATCGAGTCTTTCTTTAAACTGCGCATCTAGTTCGTCATTGAATGACGTCATCAATTTGTACACCACATTGCGCAACGTAATTCGCACCGTTGCGTAATTTTCTTTGAGTTGATGCCTTTTTATCTGCGCATAATCGTGCGTGAAGAAACCGTCGATTTTTGAAAATTTATCCGCTTTGATCGAGTCTAGTTTGAGAGTTTTGGCGACCATCGGAGCATATTTGAACCAGTCAGTGACAGGATCGACTTCCGTTTCACGTATTTTCATCGATGTCGCTTCGATGTAGTCCGGTATCTCGAATACTCTGTCGTCGGTTTTGTGACAGTTGTTATATTTGAAGCTGATGATCGCACCCATTTGTCTACTCTCGAGAGAATCCCATCCCATTCCGGGCAACGGTCTGAGTCGGCGTGTATTTCCGCATTTTTTCTGTCTCGCGTCGTCTGCGTGGACATCATGAGTGAAGAAAATCAGCAGAAGAATGAGAGATGGAATTGATCTCGAATCCATTTATGCAAGGATTTTGTCAATCTTTGCTTTTTTTTCTCAAGTTAGCATCGAATTCATACGAATGTTGAAATCGGTCGGCGTGGCAGACATTTTTCTTTAAAACTATATGGCAATGATGGAGTTTTTTGAAACAATACAATCTATAATCAATTCTGGCATTGTTATAAATAATTATTATAAATAATAATAGATAATTTGACAAATGTTACGATACCGAACGTATACCGAACGTTAACGTGCAACAAATTTGGGTATATATATATACCCTTACGTAAGAACTAAACATTCATTCCATCTTTTCAGCTATACAACGCTCACATTATTAACTTACTAACGCATTATTTGAAAGGAAAAAAAGGAAAAATGGCATCCGTTATTAAATTTCACGCGTTATCGGACGTTTCTGATGAGACGTCGCACTGTTACATCCTCCAAGTCGACGAATTTCGTTTTCTTCTCGACTGTGGTTGGGACGACAAATTTAATCCACTTTTTATAGAAGAATTGAAGAAACACGTCCACTCCATCGACGCCGTTCTACTTTCATATCCCGACAACTATCACTTGGGTGCTTTGCCTTACGCAGTGGGTAAATTAGGATTATCCTGCCCCATTTACGCCACTTTCCCCGTCTACAAAATGGGTCAAATGTTCATGTACGACATTTTCCAATCGCGAGACAATTCCGACGATTTTGATTTATTTACACTGGACGATATTGACGTAGCTTTCGACAAAATCATCCAACTGCAATACAATCAACCGATTAAATTACGAGGAAAAGGACGTGGAATTCATATTTCCGCTCTTAGAGCCGGTCACATGGCGGAGGTTCAATTTGGAAGATCGTGAAAAATGAGGAGGATATCGTTACGCCGTCGATCATAACCACAAAAGAGAACGTCATTTGAACGCGGGAGTCATTGAAACTCTACGTCGCCCATCGCTTTTAATAACCGACGCCATGAATTTGAATTCCGCGCCAATTAATCGGCAAATGCGCGATGAGGAATTGATGAATTGCGTTCGATCTTCGTTAGTTAATGGAGGAAATGTTTTGATTCCTCTCGATGCCGCCGGTCGCGTTTTGGAAGTTGCGTGTATTTTGGATCAAAAATGGCAGAAGTATAAATTGTTGGGGGTATTCGTTGGTGCTGTTGAGTAATGTCGGTTACAATGCGATCGAGTTTGCCAAGTGTCAACTCGAGTGGATGTCCGAAGATTAATTAAGAGTTTTGAGAATACATGCATCAATCCGTTCGCATTTAAACACGTCAAGTTTTGTCATAGTTTAATCGAATTATCGCGAGTTCCTGACCCTAAAGTGGTGATGGCGTCCAGTCCCGACCTGGAATTTGGTTTTTCTCGCGATGTTTTCTTGGATTGGTGTTCGAATTCGAAGAATAGACTCATCTTAACCACACGGACATCTTCGGCGACTTTGGCTAGAAATATTATCGATAATCCGGAGATTAAAAATATTTCATTGGAGGTGCGCAAGAGAGTGAAAAGTGAATCGCGCGAATTTGAAGAGTATTTGAGTGAAACGAAAGAAAAGGTGAAGAAAACTGATTGCAATAAATTGATGCAAATCAGTGAAAATAAGTTTGAAAGTGTTTTGATTAAAGAACGTCTTCATCTTATGTTTCCATTCGAAGAAGAAGCGGTTGATTATGATGATTATGGCGCTTCTATTGATTTTAAAGATTTTTTGTTTTCGGATTTTAATTGTGTTGAGGAAACTGTCGCCAAAAAAGAAGAATTCGATGAACCGATTTTTGATGATGTCGTGTATCATGTGATCCGCACTCAAGAAAACTTTACGATCAGTTGTTCGGTTAAGTTTATCGATTTCGAGGGGAAATGCGATGGCGAATCATGGCGTAAAATGCTTTTCATGATTAAACCACGTAGGTTGATTATCGTTCGTGGGTCTAGGGATTCTGCAAGATCTCTCGGCTCGTGTTGTGGGAAGTTGTTTACTCCACGATCGGGCGAATATGTCGATGTATCGATGGAAAGTCACGTTTATTCGGTTAAAATGAATGATTTATTGGATAATTTGTCGTTTATTCGAGTTAAGGATGCGGAATTAGCTTGGGTTGATGGTGAGGTTGGAATTGACGATGATAATTGTGCTTCGATTTTGGGAAATAAAACACCCGATAAAGATGTTCCGGTGTTTTTAGGTGGTTTTAAGTTATTGGATTTTAGGCAGGTGTTAAAACGAGCTGGAATTTCTTCGGAATTTTCTGGTGGTGTTTTGAGTTGTTGTAAGGGTGCAGTTTTATTACGATTCAATAGTAGTGGTGGGATTAGTTTAGCGGGATGCTATGGTGAGGAATATTATAAGGTTCGCGAATTATTATACAAGCAGAATTCTATTAAGTAAAAGTGGATAAATTAAAATTGTAATAAATATTTTTTTAAATTAAATTTTCTTTTTTGTCTTTCATTTGTTTTATAAGTAAACCTCTGTATTAATAAAATAACATTTTTGGAGTAGGACAATGCCAAAACAATGCCAAATTGAATTGCTGTTAAAAACGAAGTTCTTCTTGACTACCGTAGACAAACACTAGATTCTGACGTCATAAAAATGGCGGAGGACGGTGAATTTGTTTCCCGAGTAGACCAGGCAAATTTATTTACAAAAAAAGACATTTTCAAATATGTTTTAATTTTTATTTGTACTTTTTACAGGTTGACGCAAATGAGCTGAACACGGAGCTATACTCCATTTACAAGTCACAGATTTTATTAATTTTTAAATATCTTAAAGTAAGCAGAAAGTATCATCATTTCACGGATGTACATTTATTCATATTTTTCAGCCAGAAATTATAACTAACATAGAACCAGAATTAAATGCCATTTTACGGTTCGCAATATGCAAAGTAAGATAAAGATTTTTCATTCATTTTATTTCAATAAATAACAGAAATCTTGTAATTTAGTTCAGTCTTCAAGCTGTACACGCATCAATCGGTTTGTAAAAAATACATTTTCATACATTTCATGACGTCAAAACAAGTTTCGTTCGTTCCTAAAGGTCAACAGTTGTTGCTGATTAAATATGTCGACACTTGGACCAATCGCGATCCTTCTTCTTTTCAAATGACTGCTTATACATTTTGTATCGTGGCTTCTCATTGGTTAAAGGATAGGCAAACATATTTAGGCTTATATATTAGCAGACGGCCTCGTTTATCATGGCTACATAAAGTAAACAACAAACAATTCTGCATTTTACGGATATTATATTAATGTTTGATTTTTTTGTTTTTAGATCTTCGATTGGAGTGAAATTTTTTTAAAATTTCGTCCATTATTAATTTTTTAATATTTCTTCAAAATGGAAGATATTTATCGATTTTGGAAAGGTTTCTTTGCATTCGTAGTGTACCTGCAGCACCTCATAATTTAAGACAAGTTAATATGCAATTAATAAGTTTAACATTTATTTTATTTATTTTTTTTGTTTTTTTTTTTTAGTTAACTTATCAGTACATGATGAGGGAAATTCTGTGGCATGGATTTGCTGAATTTTTAACCGTTATCATTCCACTCTTGAATAGACGAAAGATTCAAATGTACATAAACAAATGTTTGCCCACGTCGAAGGGTTCTATTTCAAGTGATGCACAAACATGTGGAATTTGTGGCGAGACGCCGTGTTTGCCTCATGTAGTTGGCTGCAAACATGTATTTTGTTATTTTTGTATTAAGGTAAGTATAATAAAGCCAATCAAACATTAATAATAAAAAAAATAATTAATTTTAGACCTCGGTTGCTGATAATTCGAAATGCATCTGTCCAGTTTGCAATTTCAGCTTGGAGTATGACAATATTATGCCTTTATTGTATACATGACACGAAGAAATAGTTTATTCTTTTGTTTTGTCAAGGAAAATGTTTTTATGTAGAAATCATTTTACATTTAGTGGTGTGGGGCCTCGGGAGTAACAAATTGTAGAGGCTCTTGCCAAAAATTTGAAATTGAAGCTTACTTACAATTTCTCTTATATGAAATGAAAATGTTATACAAATATAATAAAAAAATATTTACGTATAAATATTTATAAATAAATATTTAATACAATTTATTATAATAGTTATGTTACGTCATGTTCAGTGTGAACTAAGCATTAGAGTGGGTTTCTACTTATACTGGTGAGCAGTAACAGTGACAGTAAAGTTGCATGCATGAAATGGAATCATATTTACCTCTTTGTATTGTAAAATTAAGTGTTCATTTAAATACACCGCCCAAAACTTTAAAATTCGCATTGAATTGCGGTGACGCCTAGTGGCGAATTGTAGATAGTGTTAGCGGGAATCAAAAAATTATGACCAAGGCTTCATCTATTCGTTCTTTCGATTTCAATAAATAGGCAAAAGGTTTTAAATTTAAATTGATTATGGCGAGTTTTCCGGTCGTTAAATTAGGCCTTTATCAACCGGAAGCCAATGAGTTACAATCAGGTAATCTAAAATTTACAACTCAAATAAGCATATCACGCAACGATCACTCAGCATTAGTGTTAATAAAAATGATAATATTGGACACTACCGTAGGTGGTTCTACATATCCACTAATAAGTTTTTATGTTTTTAATTTTTAGTATTGGAAAAAGGATTAAAAAATTCATTTGAAGAAGCATCAGTTCAAATTATTGATTGTCCAAATTTAGAAAAGGAGCCTTTTAATTTGGCTGCTAAAGGTAAATTATTATTATTATTATTATTTTTTAATGATATGAACATTAGAATTACTATGACAAAGGAATATGTGGAAGACCAACACTCATAGATGTGGGTGGAGTAAGGAATTTACAACCTGTTCCTATGAGGAATAAAGTAAAAATATAAAAAAAAAAAATAATAATGGAAATTAATAAACTAAATTTTTATTATCATCATCATTTTAAGGTTTACAATCTGGATGAATTGACTCAAATGACTCACAATCCTGATGCTTTTCTTATGGGGGCTGGTGGCGGGCCATTCCACGTAACTCGTGTAAACTGTGAAGTAAGCACATTAACATGTTGGGTTCCCTATAAAAACTCGAGTACATTTTAATGCTTTTCTGGGTAATGACAATCGCTTTTCGGCATCTATCTTGAGAACACTATTGGCATAATATTATTATGCTATTGGGAATCCACAAAACCGAAATTCATCAGGGTGTCCACAAAAATCCTAGTGCAATGGGATTCACTGAAACCCCAGTACAGTAGTAGGGTACAAAAATCTTATTACAGTAGGAGGAGCTTACAAAAACTATAATTTCAGCTTTGGTTATTGATTTACTAATTTGAATATATTTTTTTAGTTCATGGCGAATATTCGAACTTCGGTCACCGGTCATGGTAGAAACTTATCTTATATTGCAAGACTTGATTCCGAGGTTTATATTTGCTAACTGCTTACTGCTTAGCATATACAAAATAAAATTTTAAAAAGTAAAATTTCTTTCCAGACTGAATATAAATTACTGCAGATCCCTGAAAATAGAGAATGTGGACTTATGTTAAATGCCCTAGTATGTGAAGGAACAAAAGGAAAAGTAAATGCAGAGTTTGAATAACTTTGATTACGAATAATTTGATTATTGCAGGTGATGTACGTTAGAGCCAAGAAAAGAACCCGAGATACGAATTTCATAACTGCCATGAGGGAAACTCTTAAAGTAGCTTACGGGAATAAACCAATTGGATTAGGTGGTGTGTTTTTGCTCCAAAAAGGAAATGCAAAACTGCATATTATGGTATGAATTAACTGGAATAGCTTTTTCACGTATTTGCCAGGAATATATTCATTCACCTATAGTCGCCACCCAATATCTTGAAGCTAAAAACACAACAATCGCGAATGCTGATGTATGCTAACTATAGTCCACTGTCGTTGTCATACATTGGACAATAACAATAATTGTTGTGCATTTAAAATATAAAAAATATGGTCTGGTATGTTTATTACGGCTTGATTTACAATAACGAGCAGGAAGTACGTTTGGCGTAGCATGCGTATCGGCATTCACGCAAGGTGTGATTGTTGTGCGCAGATGGCGATGTGCAGTTCAATTTTAGCATCAAGATATCGGGCGGCGACTATAGACTGATTTTTGTTTTTGTTTAATAAGCCGGATTTCCCAATATATCCATTGATTGATGAAGCAACTGTCAATTCTTGGCTTAAATTTTATGATATGCATGCTCCTTTGGTGTGCCTCAGTACATTTGTTACTCATGATCCATTAGTAAGTACAATACTTATAATAATCTAAACAAATAGTATTGATCTTTTTGCATAATTCTAAGGAGATGGATTTAAGAATTGAGCATACTCATTGCTATAGTAATCATGGGCAGGGAGGACATTACCACTACGATACAACTCCTGATACTGTGGAATACATGGGTTATTTTGTGCCTTGTAGCACTCTGTATCGAATCGATAAGCCGCCAGGTTAAAAACTTGCAGAAAATTATTCTGTTCTACCATGTAACAATAGGACAAATACAAATTATCTGAATAAATAATGTTGGACAACTATTGAGATTAATGTGTTTTTTTTGTTTTTTTTATAAAAATAAAAATGCTGAATTACTGTCCGCTGCGTAAAATTTTAAAATTTCCACTTGAATGACAATTGGCAACAATACAAAACAAAAAATTAAGAGGTTATTGTTGCGTTGCAACACTTGCAGTGCCAACTGGTTGGCAAACATATTTCAAACTACAGTTGTTGCTAGGCATTAGTCAGGCTTGTTTCAGAAAAACTCTTTGCAATGAATTTCAAAATTTTATGTGTAATATTTTCATTTTTGATTATAAGCCTTTTGGTTACTTTGATTAAAATTAGTAATGTGTTTCTTATCAGGTAATTAAGAACATTAAGTAGAAATAATTTTGTATTTAATTTTTCTTACATATATTTTTTTACAGTCTTGAAGAAGATGAAGGATTGACAAGGTAATTTTAATTGAAACACACTATGTGGATAACAAATGATTAAGGTAGATTACATAGTAGATATTGATTTTTTAATTTATAGGCCCGTTTTTCTAGAAGCTAGGAACCACTACCCACAAAGGTCAACTGATTGGAGAGTTGTTCACACTATTGGCTGGATTTTAGGTGTTTTTTTTTATTACCATTTATTTATAATTCTTAAGAATTAAAATCTTTTTTTTAAAGGTGTCATTGTGCTAATATTGGAATTCATAGTGATATTCGATTCAGTGCAGTGTCTGTTATTTCCATTAAAAGCTTATTTACAATCAAGTAAGTTGCAAAAATCCAGTTATCTAATTATCTTAATACAATTAATTAATTTTTTTTTTATTTTTTATTTATTTAGGTTGTATTTTAAGTTCGTTCTGCTTTGCTTCTGCGTTACCTTTATACGAGCTACAAATGTCTTTGTATGTGCCATGGATTAACGATTCAGTTCACTGTCCACGAGCAGCTGACTCGCCTTTTTCTCTTCCTTGGAGCACTTTTCCGCCTTTTACGTCGTCATTAATGCCTCCGTATGGTTCTCCTACAAGTATTCCGTTGATGAACCCAACAGCTGGTCCACCAATGAGCCCATCTTTTTTTCCACCTGCTCCGTCTGGAGGGTTTCCATTATTCTGTGCAGACATGGGCCGCTTTCCACAAACTGCTTTCATGCAGCAAGTGATTCCAAATTCAGATACAAATAACTGTAGCTTTAATAACTATCCTACAATGACTCAAAGAACACCTTCACCTGGTCGCGCACCAAGTCCATTTGGTCAACACACAACTCGTTCCCAAAGTTCCCAGTCTCAAGGAACCTCGATTATTATAGAAGAACAGCAGTGAAAAAATATATTTTTTTTTTTTTTTTTTCAAAAATTTCCATAAAAAATTATAATTTTTTTTGTTGTTGTTGTTGTAACTTGATGGTCTATATTACTAAAAATATATATTTTTTTAATATTTGTTTTTTTTTGTTTTAATTTATTTGCTGTGTAGAAAAGTGTGAAAAAAATCGTATAAATATGATGTTGAAAAACTTTAAAATTTGTTATTTACATATTTGTTCTGTCAAATTGAATTTATTTACATTCTTTACATATTGAATTTTTTTTTATTTTTTATTCCATTAAAATTTAATTTATCACTTTACGCAATTAATGAATTCTGCATTTGCTATTAATTGCTGTCAACTTTTTCTAGACAGTCGTTCTTTGTCAATACTGGCATCGATATTAGCCAATGGTTTTGTTTTAATTGTTTTCGTCTGCCATCTACGTGAGTTTTAGTTGTAACCTGCAAGAAAAACAATAATTAGGTACTATTTCAATGTCGAATATCTCATATTTACAGAAATATCAATATTTACAGCTCATTAGTTCATGTTTACAACACATTTACAACAAATTAAACTTCAATTTTCATGTTTACAACACATTTACAGCACAATAAACTCCAATTTTCATGTTTACAATACATTTACAGCACAATAAACTCCAATTTTCAAATTTACAACACATTTACAGCACAATAAACTCCAATTTTCATGTTTACAACACATTTACAGCACAATAAACTCCAATTTTCATGCACACATTTCTAATGTGTTATTATTACTCATTACCTCACATTCGGTTCCTTGAAAAGTAGGAACTTTTGCACTCAGCTCGAGCGATAAATTACGATTGGTAGCTACATGGTTGATAGCAACAATCATATTTGCAGGAACAGAACAGCCTTTTAATTCCAATTGCAGACTTCGATCCAAAGATAATATTTGCCATCGAGTGTGTTGGGTCGACGAAGAAACCAATTTGACAACTTGTCCCGTAGTTCGTTTTGAATTTTCAACGAACGATCTCTGACCGCTGTACAGACGCAAATTCCCACCTGCTCCGTCGGTTGTCCACAACTCGAAATGTTCACCGAAAGTTAAAGGTGTTTTCGATGAGATTGGATTGTTGATACCTAATACAACACATGTATTTTAGTAGTAAATCAAATCAGTATACAAACAGTTAAATAAATAAACCTTTAATTATAAATGTGGTTCTTGTATTTGTTTCTAAAGTCGGTGTAGCTACCACGGCTGCATCGGATGGTAACTGCAAGGGGACGGTCAACATCGGATTCGGTCCTAAACTAGCAGCAACCAAGTGGGGACGGGGATTTTGTGGTTCATTGTCGTTATCACTATAACCTGGGTGTTTAATCGCGACTTTGTCGTCAAAATGCACGAATCCATCGGCTGAATAATCGACTTTTAATGGATTTAGAAAGATTTGATTGATTTTTTCTCTCTTTTGAATGAGTAAATCTTTTTTTCTTGTTTCTCGAAAAAATTCTTTATTTTAACACTTTCTAAATACTGTTCTTCCACCCAATTGCCAGTTTTTACTAATGTGCTGTAAATTTTTTCTTCGGAAAATTCCATAATTTAAAAATTTGTTGATGTAAAAATATCAGAAAATCGAAACTAAAACAAAAAAAAAGAAAGAAAAGAAAAAAAAAAAAAAATTAATTTCGAAATTTTTAATTTTAAGAATTTTAATATATTACCATATAATAATAAAATTAAATATTTAAATGAGGCATTAAAATCAACTCAAAAACAGCTGCAGTCAAACTGTATAAGAACATCAATATTGAAATCAATTTTTTCCACTTTAGGGATAATTGAGATTTTTAGTTGCGAATTTGATTATATAACAAACAAACAATAAACAAACATCACGTGATTCCCATAATTCCCTACTTTTTAATTTTTTTATTCAAATTTTATTACCAACCCTTTTCGATTTACAAAAATTACCATAATTAATTTCTTACTTCTTCTCAAAATGGAAAAATTCAGCAGAGATCGCTACGATTTCGCTATGAGTAACCTAAAAAAAATGCTCGACAACAAAATTTACACGGACTGCGTACTAGAATGCATCGGCGGTACCATCCGTGCCCACCGATGTGTCCTAATGGCGGCGAACCCCTTCTTCTATCGCGCATTCACAAACAACTCCATCGAAGACACTTTAATCCACATAGAATTCGAAAACATCCCGATCGACGTGATGGAAATCGTCATCAACAGCATCTACGGACAAGCGCCGCCCGATCTGAAAGAAAACTGCTCGCAAACCCTCAAAGTCCTCGAACTATGCGTTTTAATCGAAGAGAAATTCCTACTCGCGTATTGCATGAAATCCCTCACCGACCTGATAAACACCGAGAACTGCATCGAGGTATGGAACAAGGCGATACATTTTGAGCAGAAAGACGCGGAAGAACGCGTCATATCGTTCGTTTTAGACAATTTAGTGTTGATTTTACAAGAGGATAAATTAATCAAAGTCACACCGAACCATCTGCACGAACTGGCAGCTCAAGACATGGTCACAACCAAGTGCGGCGACCCGTTATTGCAGGCCATTATCAAATGGGGCAAAAACAACCCGAAAGAGCGGCTTCACGACAGCATCGAGTTGATCGATTTCATGGATAAATCGAAAGTTACGTATGGATATGTTCGAAAATTATTGAATTCTGATTGGTACGTGAAAGATTCGCACGAATTGACGAAAATAATCGGAGAAGTGCATTCGAAATTCCGAGATTCGGTCATCGATAATTCGAAACTGAATGTGCAAATTCAATTTTATTACGCGGGTGATAAAGGATCGACTGCCGAGATGTTCTCACAGCGGTACGGGCTCCGAGATAGGGAATGGTACCAGTCGTCGAAAACGATTCATCTGCCCCCGTCGTCCGCGGCGTGGTATCCGATGATGACCGTGAGTGGGGAATTATTTTTTTCGGGATTTCAAACGATAAAAAATTCGTTGCGTACTGCGAAAATAATCGCGAGTTGCACATCGGACCGACGGTGACGTACGAAGCGCGAGTCACGGGAGTCGTGGACGGACATTTGATGTATGTGTGGAACTACGAATGCATCGTGCAGTTTAATACGACGAATAAAACGTGGAAAGCGCTGAGTCCGATCAGAAATGTTCTTTCGCCGAGTAATTTGTTGGCGATTGATGGGAAATTGTTTTTTCACGCCGTTTTTCCGCCGACAATTTCGATGTATAATTTTACGAAGAACGAATGGGAGGTGAAACGTGCTTTGAAGGAAACTGCTAATATTAGATCGATTAAGTGCAAGTGTTATCGTCAGAAGTGTAAGGGGAAGTTGTATTTTGTGGCTAATGAGAAGCAGTTGATGAGTTACGATACGAAAAGTGAAGTTTGGGCGGTTAAAGTTTTGCCGGAGTTGCAGTGCAGTGTGCCGTTGTTTATGAATTGCGACGAGAGTTTTATTGTGTTTAGTAATAAACACACGTTTAATAATTTTTTTTGTATTATCCTGTGACTAATAAATGGGAGTCGTTTGTTAATGAAAATTTCTCGAATAATAATAATAATAATATGAATTTCGTCACTTGTGATTTGTTTATAAAATAGTGTTGTATGTGTATATTGGATATATGGAAAATTGAAAATTAAGAGAAAAAAAAAAAAATGAAAAATTTGAATAAATGTTTATTAATTTGATTTTTAGTTAATTCGTGGTTTCGTAAAAATGGTTTCGTATAAGTACCTAACGTTTTGATATGTATAACGTAGACGATATATTGATCATATATTCATATCGTATATAAACATCCTACTTTACAAGTATATCATATCGTATACTAACTTAAATCATTTAAAACTTCGAAATGGAATCAGATAAAGATATTTTCAAAATTGGAGCGAATGATGACACAAAAATTGAGCTTTTCGATTTGAATATTAATGAGAAAATTGCTTCAACTTCTGTTTCTGATTGTAATTCAAGCGATGATGTCATTTGCGCTTCTTTATTATCAGTTTCTTTGCCACTTTACGCAGAAGATGCGATTTCCTGGTCGCTTGATGATGATATTTGCATTTTGTCACGGGAGGGATTCGAATTTGACGATTCCGATGAAGAGTACAAAGAGTGCGATTTACTATATCACATGTTGGAGGATAAACTGGCCGGATTACGCAGACAACTTGCAGAGTTGGCTGAATTGAATAGGGAAAAATGCTGTGATGAACACGTGAGCACATTCCAGTGCACCTCGGCTGTCAGTATACGTGATTCATGATAACGGTGTAAATTTTTTATTTTAAAAATGAGTTAATTTATTTTAATAATAATAATAATTAATAATACCGTAATTAATTTTTTTTGAGCGGGATTTATTTAATTTAATACAATTTTTTATTTTTTATTTTATTTTTATTGTAAACAGACAAGTAGATTATTATTATGTGTCACAAAATGTTGCTAATTTAAATATTCATACTCGATTAGATGACCTGGAAAAAAAATAAAAATAAAAATAAATTTGCATAAATAAAAAAATTAAAATGGGAAATAAATAATTTAATTTTTAAGAATTTTCTGATAATTTGTTAATTTTTGGCTACTAATGAGAAAAGAAAAAAATTAAAAAATAAACTTATCTTTCTAATTTTTTTCTTCTCATTAACTCGCATTACAACTAATTTAAATAATTAAAAAAAAATGATGAATAGGACATAAAAATTTCGTCATAGTAATTTAAATTTCCGACGTTAGGTGTCAATTTCGCGCACTAGCAAACCCGAGACCAAACCACTTTCTTTTCAACTAGTCAGTGTCGACTGGACCCTTCAAAATGGCTGAAAAACCAGATTCACCACCACCCACAAAGACGACTTCGACGCCATTATCACCATTCGCCAAAGAATTTGTCCCTCGTCGCCTACCCGACCAACGCCAACACGAAGAATTACTACCAATTATCAAAATGATGACCAACCTAGCATCGCAACCGGCCATATTCGACCAATACAAAGCGGTGTGTCTAGCTAAGTTAAACAATTTAAAAAACGACGAAAAAATACTGAAATACGCCATTAACTTAATTTTCACTTCATCCGTTATGCATCCGAATTTGAGATACAACGGCGCACGTTTATGCAGTTACTTATCGCAGAATTCCGACGCAACTTTTCAGCGTCTTTTAAAAGAACAATGTCGAGAAGATTTCGACAAATGCGAGTCGATGTTGACAGATTCTGCGCTCCAATTTCGAGGATTAGTTTATTTTTTCGGCGAACTTTTTGTGTGTTCGAGCGGGTACGTCGAGGCCGAGGATGTGTGTCATTTGCTCAGTTTGTTACTCGATGTTCCGACTGATGAGAATTTAAAATGTGTCGGAGATGTTTTGAAGTTGACTGGAGTATTTATGACCGATAAATTCGGACTATTCATCGAGGATAATTGTTTTGAAAGAGTTTTGCGCAAGTTGAAGAAGGTTTTAAGTGATGGAGATAATAATATTGATGTGCATCGAAGAGCGATTTTGGTGAGTGTTCTTGAGTCGCGGGCCCGGAATTGGCAAAGTGGAATAAAGGAAGATGTGATTAATTCGGCGAATTACGAGAGGCAAAAGAAGGAGGAGTTGGATTTTACCCATCTGTATTTGGATGATCCCATCAAGGATGATGGTGGAATGACGGAGGAAATGAAGAGTTGTTTTAATGCGTATATTGGGAAGAAAAAGTAATCGGAATTTAATTTATTTTTTTATTTTTTTATTTTTTTTATTTTTTTTATTTTTTTTTGTGTGTGCAAAATTTGGATATAGATGGTAAATAGTACATAGTAGATAGTACGGCAATAAAATATTTAGAAAAAAAAATAGCAACTTGTGTAGGGTTTTTATTGCGTTTTTATTTGAGCTGATCAGGGAAGCCAAAGGGCAGCTATTTTCTATGAATTATTTGAAATAATGGAAATAATTTATTTCCATGAATATTTACTTAGAAAAATTAATATTAAATTTAAAATTATTGGTAGCTAGTTTTTTTTCTCTCAGATTTTTCTCATTGAAGAGCCATTAAATATTTATTCTGATTCCCTAAATTTTGAAATCAATACATGAATATTTGGTTTAGTTGGTTTAAAATTAGGTATCTAATTATCCGATTAGTGATGACCCTAAAACTTTTAAATTTTGATGGTTGAAAAATAAATTTTTTTATTTTATTTTTTTTTTAAAAAAAATAGAATATCAAACATGAATACAGTAATTCTAGTGTATGGTATTTAGCACATGCGCAAGCGCAAATGATTTTACTGCATGTGAATTCCGCTTGCCGCTTTACTTTTACCTCCAACTGTGTAAGACCGTCGGATAACTGGTGATTAATTCGTTATGTGCATCATGCGATGCATCAACTTGCTGGATCGGAAAAAGGTAAATTGTATTTTAAGTTTTTTAAAAAATTCCACCGGTATGCGACACGTCCTTTAGTAGTTCTAATATGAAATTGTAATTGCCTCTTTGTACAATGGTGGTTGTGGTGTAAGATGGTAAATTTAATAATTTTAAATTTTCCCATTACATAGTACAGTATATTTACGTAATTGGTCATTGTTTTGTTGTTTTGGAATCCCCATTCCTAAATAAATGTGACATTTACATTTTTCTTCAATCAATACAATTATTGTTTGAATATTTGTATTAGCATTCCATTATTGCCGTTCAGTTTTTCGTTTAAAAGTTGAGTTGCTGATTGTCTCTAAATGTTAAGTGTTATTTCCGAAATTAACTACGTACTAAAGGCCAGAAATAATAATATTTGCTGGTTTGCGTATCTTCTGTGAATAGAATCGATTGTTGTTGTTGTTGTTTTTTCAATGTTACTGTTTTGCAGTGCATGTTCAGTTTTAAAAAGCATTGCAAACAATTAGCCATTTACTTTAATTTGCATAATTTCACGTTTTTGCCACCCAGTTCTTATATTGCGTTGTTTATAATTTTTATTAACTGGTAACCAGTTTAAGTCAACTAAGTTACTTTTTCTAAATCAAATTGAACGCACCTACTGTGTTTATTTTATTTTACTTTACTTCTCACTGCTGCTACTTTTGGTCTACTTTTGTCCTACAATGCACCACGCTGCTACTATTTGTACTTCTCTATTGTCACTGCCAGTGTGAACACATGTGTGAACCTAGCTTTAGACTTGAGTAATAATTTACTTGGTTAAAGAAAGAAGATGAAGTAGGTGCATGTGAAAAACAAAAATAATTGCAAACAACTTTTCTACATATGAAATCAGATTTTATTCAACAAAACACCTGCTTGTACGAATATTGAGGAAATTTTGTGTTTTTAAATGGCTCCACCAAGACCAACTGATTCCTAAATCGAAAAAAAAAATTAAAAAAATAGTAATAAAAACAAGTCTCCAACAATGCATAGGGGCAATTGCCGATTTATAAAAGCAAGAAAGACAAATATTATGACTAAAAATGAGTAAGAATTATTTTATGAGATTAATTTATATTTACTGAAGACCATATGTTTGATTGGACTGTATATAGCCGTCTAAACACTTTTTCATCAATTTGTGATCTTGCTCTCATACATAACCAAACTACATACCATCAATTGAACTTTTCTTCGGCGAAAATCACAAACATCAGGAATTTCATCAAACTGTTCGCAGCTATTAAAGAACAAAATCCCGGCTTTTTCCTGTAGATCTTGCAATCTAACTCGAAAAGCTTTTAAAGGACAACAATCCGCAATGTGCATATTTGGCATTATATAACATGCCAGACCTTTGTTTCCTTTTATTGATGGCTCACAAATAATAACTTTAAAGAAATGAGTTGGAACAGCAACATGATTAGGCCCAATCACTTGGTATTTCGTATTGTATTCAGTTCTGCATAAACATAAATTTTAAAAAAAGTTACTCCAGTACAGTAATAAAAGTTTTTTTTTTTTTTTTTTACTGTGGTATAAACAAAGGCCCAGTGAAGACATAAACACAATTATTACGGGATGTCAAGTATCTAGAAAAACATTCCAAGTCGTACCAAGCACGAGTGTTAAAAAGTTCAATCTGGTAATATAAGAAGTAATAAATAAATTATGTAATATTTTATACAAATTATGTAATACCTGTGGCGCCATATTGCTTAAAAAATAAGTATCCATATACGCGGATTTTATTTTTGTATGATTCTTCCAAGGTGCTAATTGTCCCTTGATAAATCCACTGATTCGACTATAATCTTCGTCGTAAGCTTGAAACATGTCGTTAAGATGTCGGTCATCCTTTCTGCTTAGTTCATCGCCTCCGAAAGCGCAGCCGCATTGCAATTGACGGAATGTTAATTGCTCTAATACCCAGTTTGGTATTCGGTTTTTTTGTCGTAAGACATCTCAAAACTGCCGGGATAAGTTAGAACGACATCGCGTAGAGGGCATCCATAGCGTGTGACTCGGTCGACTAGACACGGGTCGTTCATTGCGGCTGCGTTGAGTTCGGTTGGTGGTGTTTGGTCGGGATTTAAGGCGCCTACTTTAAAGGTATTTTGCCGCCATTTTTCGAAGGGTGATCCGTATAGACATCCAATTCCTGCGGCTAGAGCGTATAGGATTCGGAATTGCGACATTAGAATCGAAATTAACTCTTGAATTTGGAATGGTTATGGTTTTGATTTGGAGTTTTTCAACAATTGTGCGGTTGGCAATAACTATACAGCAAAGTATTGTTGAAATTCATCAAGTTGTAGGTGGGTGGTTATTGTTAGTGGAACGTGATGAATATTGCTTATTTTTTTCATACGTGGATTTCGTTGATGTAAATTTCACAATTGATCATATTACGCTAATAATATTCAACAACGCATCATAGCTCGCAAAATTTCTGCATCTTCATCCGTTTCTTCCACTTCCTTCAGCGACTTTGGTTTAAATCGTTCGAAGGTTTTAGCAAATTTACATTTTTCCCTTTGTGAATTGGCTTTAGTTTTCACTTTATCTCCGTAATGAAATGTGTTGATATCCGAATAGTTAAAAAGAGCATTACTTAAACGAGTGTTTTTAAACTCGTCCGAAAAATCGACCTCTTCGTAATCTCCCCAATAATCTCGTTGATTTTCAAAACCAGAATCATCTTCCGGATAACTATTTCTATGGAAGTTTTCTTCGTCGCATTCTCCGGATTCACCACAGTGTCGATATTCATCCCACTCGTCCTCAGTGATCGTCCCGGTCCGAGTAAAAGATGCGAATGCAAAGTCTGCAATAACGTCGTTGACGTCGCAGTCTGTTGTGTAATACAGATCATATACGAAAATTGGTATTTTTGTTTTACTTTTATTTTCTTCATCAATTACATTTTCATCTTCGACTTCGACATGAAACACGCGCACGTTCAAATCGGTTCTATGACTATTGACCAACTTCAACCGATTGTTTTTCCTCGCATTTTGCAAAATTTTCGTGAACGGTCTAAAACATTTACTACTCGCGATTTGGGATTTTACGGTGCGCAGTAATTTCCGAATATTCGAGTTTATCTTTACGTAGGTACGTTCCTGCGAAAGTGAAGTTGAAAGAAACATTCTCAGTGCGAGATTTCTCAGTGCAAAATCGCTTACACGACACCATTAACGTATCAGCTGGGTCTTCTTCTCGCAGTCTTTTAACGCGAACAACAGCGGGACATCCAAAAGCCATAATAATTTTTTTTTTAAACTGCAAAAATATGACTTTTTTTTCGAACTTACTGCGACTGTATGTAGAAATGTAGAAACTGCTTACGGTAAGTGCAAACGAATGTTCTTACACACTGAATTCCCCACTTATATACTAATTCTATGCAAAACGTTTCTGAAACGTGCGACAAAAAGAATGAACGTCGTGACAACGTGTAGTGTTGCGTGTATCAACTAAAACCTACAACTAAACAAATCCTAGAATTTACAAATATGCGCAATTTACATGTATTTAAATCTATATGGATGCAAAAAATGTGCAATTTAAAAACTTACATCATGAAAAGTGACAGTTTGTTTTTATAGAAAGCGTAATTCCCAATTGTCTCAATAGGTTCTCAATAGGTCTATTTTCAATTGTGAAATGAATAAATTGAAACAAAGTGCAACGTCTGCATAGTGCACTACATTGAATATTACGCACATACAGTATCAGCTACATGTAGCATCACGTACATTATTCAGTTTTAGTGCTAATATATAACATTCACAGATCCCAATAAACTGTCATAAACCTAAAATTAGTCAACTCCTGAAAACATACACATAAAATGAGGAATTTAGTAAACACCAAACCACATGCGTTTGTCCCGCGTACTTTAACCCCTGAACACAAGACTTTTGATTCTGATGACGAAGAGCAAGAAGACCAAGAATCCTACTGCAAGGATGGCTACCATCCAGTACAAATAGGTGAAATATTTAATCAAAAATACTTAATTATTCGTAAACTCGGCTGGGGTGGTTTTTCTAACCGTTTGGCTTTGCTGGGACCTCTACGACGTAAAATGTCAATTTAAAGCATTGAAGATAGTGAAAAGTGCCGAATGCGATACCCGCGCTGCTCTCAACGAGATCAATTTACTCAAACGCACCCGAGAACTCGATACCTTAGGTCAATCTAAAGGCAAAATTGTCGAATTACTGGACAATTTTACCATTTCTGGCATCAATGGCACTCATATTTGCATGGTTTTGAAGTTTTAGGAAACAGTGTACTACAATTGATATCTAGGTCCGGATCGATCGGTTTCCCAATAACTAAAGTCAAAAACATCATCAGACAGGTCCTCGAAGGCTTAGATTACTTGCACACAACGTGTAAAATCATCCACACCGACATCAAACCGGAAAATATTTGTTTGAACCAAAATGGCGTTTGTAAATTATCATTTTCTCAATGGGAAAAATTAAGATCAAAACTTCCTGCGCATCTGTTGACGAGGTTAACTGAAGAACTGAAAATCGATCAACGAGAGGTTGATCATGTTTGCGAAATGCCAGTTAAGATAGTCGATCTTGGAAATGCGTGTTGGGTGAATAACCACTTTTCTGATACAATTCAATCACGTTCGTATCGGTCCCCCGAAGTGATATTACGATGGGGTTATGGTTCTTCTGCTGATATTTGGAGTACGGCTTGCATGGCGTTTGAGTTGGCAACTCAACAGAATTTGTTTCCTGTGCGTGAGGATACTGCGGGGAAATTCTACACGAAAGACGAGATTCATCTGGGGTCGATCGTGGGCTTGCTGGGTGATGTACCGGAATGGTTAGCTTTTTCTAGTAGACATGCTCGGAAATTGTTTACAGCGAATGGCAAACT
>AFFK01022178.1:0-17006 GCA_000239455.1 Strigamia maritima | reverse complement strand
ACATGGCGCGATTTTAGGCGCGATTTTGTGAGCAAAGCTAGACTTGACAGAAGCTCGCGAGAAACAGAATCGCGCCAACAATCGCGCGCCTTTGCAAGTCTAGCTTGCATGAAAATGGACAAGCGTGCGATTTTTGTCGCGCGATTATTAAAAATTAGGCGCGAGAAATGGCATTTCTCGCAAATGAAAATGCACCTATACACTGTAGAAGTTGGGTCTGACAGTTGGCACTAGGGGGAATGGGACAGCGGTCGCTAATGACGACCCCATCAATTAGGGAAAGGGGGAAAGGGATTAAAGGATTAAGATAGGAAGCACATTTTTGTAACATTTGTAACATAATAAAAGTTTTTAGTTTTGTTAAGGAATTGAAAAAGAGAGTTGCGGACCACGCGGGTCCTAACATTTATTCAAATCAAAACACAAATTCAACTGAGTTTACGTCAGAAGTGGGATGAAATCAATGCCAGAGAAAAACTAGACGACGAGAGCTGAAAGGAGGTGCGAAACAACAACGAACAAATCGATTTTCGAGACGACTACGTGCGGAGGCGCGACCGTTTGAGCAAACAAAGGCGCAAACACGTAGAGGTGCGATTAGAGGGAAAAATTTGAATTGAATTTCGACGAGGACGAAGTTGGACGGGATAACACGGTACGAGAACCAGTTTGAGGGACGAGAGAATTTTTTTGGAGCGAAAAAAAAAACAAAATGGGACCAATGACGGTGAAGCAGTTAAAAATGGCGAAAATCGCGAAAATAGTTGAAGATATCGGGAACAGGGAGCGAGTGAACGCAGTCGACATTTATTCACTATGTATTGTTGATTTGGCGCCATTGTTGGAGGAGCGAGGCATCGCGAATTTAAAAAAAAAGACGAGATGGTGACGACGCTCATCAACCAGCTGAGAGGGGAAGATGCATTATTCGAAGAAGTTGACGATGATTTGGACGACGAGACGGACGATCTACTCAACAGCAATGGTTCGCCACCAAGCACAACTTCGACAAATGCGACGAATTTGACAACTGCCGGAAGCGGGGGACTGACGCCGGAGATCCAGCAGCTGTTGGCGGCACTTTTGGTGCAGCAAACTACCCAAAACGTGCCAAAAGAAGTGAAACACGCCCCGAAATTGCCAAAATTTCGGGGACACCAAGATGAGCAACGGACGACATCGGAATGGCTTGCGGTTGTCGATGACTACGCCAAGGACTACCGCTGGACGAACACCACAACTGTGAGTTTGGCGGCGGCCGCATTAGAGGGAGCGGCCAAAGTGTGGCACGAGGCGACGGGTGTGACGGTGCGCAAATACGACGAGTGGGCGCGACAACTAAGAGAAGATTTTCCGGATCGGGAGTTGTCGTACGCCGAGAAACAAAAATTGCTGCAGGCGGCACAAAAGCACGACGAGACCAGTGACGTGTACCTGCATAGGAAATGGGCAACCTGCAAAAAACTGGGACTGTCGGTGCGGGACGCGACCGAATTTCCAATAAGTGGACTGAAAAACAGCGCCCAAATGAATCCGCTGTACGTGGGCGTGTTTAAAAGCATTGGAGAACTCGTCGACGCGGTCCAGAAGTTCGAGGCGCTCGCCAAGGCGCGGGGCGGGCCGGCGAAATCGGAAGGTCGATCGAAAATTGACGAAAATCGGCCAAAGTTCGACCCAGCAAAAAGAAAACCATTTGTTGCGGCGGGATCCACGACAGTGAAATGTTTCAAGTGCGGGGACACGGGCCACGCACAATGGGACTGTAAGAGCGAGACCAGGTGCTTTAATTGCCTCGAAATCGGGCATTTGTCACCGGCATGCACGACAGCAAGGAAAACATGGAAAGAGAAACGAGCGGAGGACGCAAAGAAAGAAGCTATAAGGGACGAGAAGAAGACGGTAAACCAAATTCGGATGATAGAGGGGGGTTTGGAAACTCAGAAATTCCAAATCAACATGGTGATCGCAGGGGAAGCGTGCACGGCGGGAATTGATACGAAGAGCGACATCAATTTAATTAATGCGACGTTTGCAAAGAAATTAATGATCAAGAACCCGGACCACACTTACGTAATCCAGGGGTTCAACAAGGATGGGGTGACACACAAGGGGAAGACGACGTGCAATATCAAACTCAATAACATTCGAATGGACGAGGTGGAATTTTTTGTTGTGGATGATGGACTAATGAAGACAGACGCATGGTTGGGAAAACCAATCTTAGAACATGAAAGTATAGGAATGCAGTCGGAGGGGGGACAGGTGAAATTTTATGCACGAATCGGATCGTCAGACTCAGTCGGACATCGACGACCGAAACCAGTGGAAAAAGAGACTCTGGCGTATTTGGTTCAAACGGTGCAGATGAGGGCAGCGAAACCGGATGAAAAATCATGGATGGTGGTGGAAGGAAAAACGATAAACACAACACTTGAGGACGCGAGCATGACGGACAACACAGATGATAGAGAAGAGAGCGAAGAAACGACGTGTGATAATAGGAGCCAAACAGAGAGAGCAGGTGATGAAGATGCATGCGGAAATCTGAGAATGGGTAAAGACGAATTAATTGCAAAAAACAACGGACAACACGGAATTATTGATGAAGTGAGCATAAGTGACGTAATTAGCGAGCAGATGGGGGCAGTTCGCAATAAAAGCAATGAACTGAATGAGAAGGTGGGTGAGAAGAACGGTGCGATAGAAACAAGGGACGAATGGATGACGGGCAAAATTGTTAGAAAAGAGGGGTGCATAGGAAGCGAGAGAGTCGTGATCAATAAAGTAGTCAGTTTAGAAGAAAAGAAAAATCGAATTAATGGTATGCAAGGAAAAATGGCAATCAAAGAGAAAAATGCAGACGATGAGATGAGCGCAATTAACGATGAAAAATCGAACGTTGACATCGGCGAAGAAACTTGGGTGGGAAAAGTCGAGATCTACTGGACAACGAGTTGAGAGAAGCTGGAGAGATTGACAAGTTCCTGCGGAAAAATGTGGAAATTTATAGACGAAGGAGAGCAGAAAGCAGAGGAAGGAGGCGGTTATCATCGGGAGTTGATGACAAAGAGTCAACAACCCACCGATGCGTTTGCGGATGACCGAGTGTAGAAGTTGGGTCCGACAGTTGGACACTAGGGGGGAATGGGACAGCAGTCGCTAATGACGACCCCATCAATTAGGGAAAGGGGGAAAGGATTAAAGGATTAAGATAGGAAGCACATTTTTGTAACATTTGTAACATAATAAAAGTTTTTAGTTTTTGTTAAGGAATTGAAAAAGAGAGTTGCGGACCACGCGGGTCCTAACATTTATTCAAATCAAAACACAAATTCAACTGAGTTTACAACACAAATAAAACTATTGAACTGCAATCGAATTGTTACTTTTGTTTTATCCCTCGCACACTATAAGAACCGACTAAACTGAAAAATCCAATTCGAATCCATTTTACGATCCACTATAAATTTTATTGATAGTTTATTTTACAAAACGAAAATGTCACACCTCCTATGGAGTGTCCACTATATAAGAGCTTGCCATTGCCTGTTGTCCATTTAACAGTGGAAACATCTGGTGTAGAGTGTGGCAGTGACCATCGGTCACAACTTAATTCTATCTACTGTACAGTATCTACAAAATAATTAAGTCCATAATGAAAAGTTTCAGTTTCAGTTTGAGTTTTTTGTGACGTTCTATAGGTAGAACAATTAGGATGCACTTGACCGGCAGATGGCAACTGAGCCGGCAAACTGTGATTTGACTTCCAGCTGTCAAGGATTTTCTTGAATCCTATAGTTAGGTTTTTATTTTTCAGTCATATTTATGTCCACATAAGATTGTGACAACTGTTAATGAGCTATGATAATTGTAGTTGTCTGTCATGTATGGATTTCAATCACCATCATATTTGTACTTAACAACTGTACTTTAATTTTTACTGTTTTTAAGATTCATTATTAAATTGTGTATAAGATTGGTAAATTGTCAAAGAAATAAGTAATTTATATACTGTAATTAATGGTACTGTGCATAATTAGTGGTATACTTATACTCCAAAGCGAGAGTTTAGTGGGTGAAAAACTCTATTTTTGAGGTAACAAATACATCGAAATGAAATAACAACACTCTGAAATGAGAACTGTGGGAGTTGAGAATGTAGCAACTTTTTTTCATGCTGAGTTCGATTTTTAACGTGAAAGGAAAATTGCTTTGCTGATTTTCATTATTTAGGGTGAATTGTGAATGTTAATTAGAAATGAAAATTTGTGATAGAGTATAATTCTGCAATAAATGCCATCCCTGATGCCAGAACACCGACAACGACGCAAACGAAAGCCGTGATCGTGTGATATATCGAGATGGGTTTAATAATATTCTCTTCGGTTCTCGAACAACCTTTAGCTTCACAGTTTTTTTTGGTTATTTTTGATAGGACACCTGTTTCTTTTAACAGCATTAATCTGAAATAAATAAAATGTTCTTTAATTTATACTCTTGATTTCTAAATTGAGCACGATACAAATTTCACGGCAATGTTTGCTCGTGTATATACTTTTGATTAATCTTATCCGAGTGTTTTGAGAGTTTTTTGAAAGTTAAGTAACTTTCAAGAGGTTTAGGTATTTTTATAACTCTTATTGCACAATTGGATTCAAACTTTTGTTGTAGGTATTGATAGTCAGCAATTAAGGCGTTTTTATCATAAATAAGTACTTTTTTGATTTTATCTACAGAAATGTTCCCTTCGTTAGTACTTTTTTTCATACGGAACCAAATGTTTTGTGAAAGTTTTGTATTTGCTTTCTAAAACTTAAATATAAGCAAATTCTTACTAATTTTTTTAAATACGGTATTACTTTAATTTCCTTGTATACGAAAAAGTCTCCAAGGCTATATAAGTTGACTTTGTCATCATCGAGTAATTCTTGAATATTGTTATAAGGGAGACGAGTTGAAGTGACAGTTAATGATGCGTATAACATAACATTGTAGCTCAGAAAGATGATCATAACAAACAGATGTTTCGTATTGGTAGCAGTACGAACTGTAATGAAAAAAATGATAATTTTGTTAATACTTGTACTCAGATGTGATTTAGTTTGATAACATGCAAAAATAGTTAATAGATTCATATAGTTAATATTTGCATTTGCAACGGAAAAAGATAGAGAATGTCGAAAAAAATCCACTGCCGGTCGAAAGGATTGCCAGGCGGGTGGAACGTTGATTGTTTATTGACCAACAATGGCACTTCATATAGTTTTTAGAATTATCTGATTCACCTTCTTAAAGCTACACTCAAATTTTAAATTGTATAAAAATGTAAAAAATTAAGTAACCTGAAGCTGATGTTGTACATGTATTGTAGTTATATCTCGGTATCATAATTTCAGACAACACAGCGAGGAAATATGTTGCGAATACAGAAATCCAAACTGACAGTGGAAACGGTTTGAGAAATGTCTTCCATAAGTAATTTTTTATTTGACTATCTTGTCTGATGGCAAAGCCCCACGTGTCCCTCCGTATAGGAAAAGTTGTAAAATCATGGTAATATATAGAGCTTGTAGACATTCCAATTAATTGCAACCACAAATCATTTTGCTATTGAAATAAATAGAAATTTAAAAGATAAATATTGTGACGATCCGATATTCGGGGAAATTACCAAGTGATAATAACCTCGAAATACCGACTGAATCACTAACAACTACGCGAGATTGGGAAGTGATAACTCAGGGTGTGGAAATGTACGGAAACTTTCAGGGAAATATACGACATAGCTTATCAAAACATAACAATATTACTTTATTAACAGAGCACTGACTGATTAATACTTATATAAATATGAAGCCAGGAATGGTATACTATCGAACAGAGATATAATAATATGAATGTAAGCGGGTGGATCTGGAAAGTATCTGCATCTGGATCATTAGCTGTCATTCCTGGTTTCCTAAAGTGGTTCTAGCACGATATAGATGGAAGATCAATCCGACTAATGGTTGACTTTTGGCTGTATTCGTCACAAGGTTTGGGCCGACATTGCTGTTTGACAATATGTCTCCGACTGATGACTAACGAGGCCCTGGCCACCTGACCAGAGCACCGACTAACAAGACAATACGATAGAATAAATACTGTATGCAAGAGTTGAGTGGGGTGTGCGTGGATCAAGTGGCCCACTTGGCCTTCATCCTTATAGTCTGGCACTCCGCATCTTGACAAACACGTTAGTAGATAATTATCCGACATAAAATAGAGTGGTCACGATGGCTGGCATGACCAGAACTCAACAACTACCACTCTCCGATGTGTCACAACATCATGTCATCACTACGTTTGTATTCGCGGTACATAGGCCTTCATAACATAAATGCTATGGCTCACTACGGTCTTGACGGTTGTTGCACCTGCCGGTTCGAGAGTCTTAAAAAGGCGTTCTGAAACCACGTCAACGAGGTAACTTTGAACATAATATTAATATATCTTAAAGAGTAATTGTATCTGGAACCAAATAAAGCGCTGCGAGCCCTTTTATGGTGGTCGCTCCCTTGGTAGTCAGACGATGTCCAATTGAACATCAGTATGACCATTAGAGGCGGGCACTACGGGATTAACAATGACATACACAAAGTTGGGCCAATCGGTGCAACTTCCTGCCAGAGTCCACGTGAACTCCGCTTGACCGGGGTCATCTTCCCAAACTAGGAAATAGGTCGAAGGTGCGACTAATCTCCAAGCTACACAAGAAAGGAAGTAAGTGTAGGAACAACACTTTTCCTAAATAATAATCACTTTAGCAGGTGATTTTCCATCCAATGTATAAATAATAATCAAGAATATTATTATTTATCATAACTCAATAAATTCCTTTTCTTATATGAATTATTTACTCGACAAACTATGATAATTAATCATTAAACCCAAGAGTGAGAACAATAACTAACTGGAGTTTGAACTTGGCGCGGACAAGTAGTCAGCGCCATCTAGTGTCAAAATAATAAGTTGTTTCCGATTTTAGACTGTCACAATATAAACAAGTAGACAATACATTAAATGAAAACTAACTTGATATAGTTGATTTTTATTCATTGAGGTCACAACGTGGTTCACAAATATTGGTCTACAAAAAATATCATCAAGTTATGTGGTTATTATAGTTTACTTTTATGCATTTTTTACTGTACATAACAGTCAAAAACTTAGCAGCAAAATTTGGAAGAATTACAAATATTGTAGTAGAATTGAAATAAAAATTTTGAAAATCTGCAACTAGATTTGGCAAGATTTGCAACTAGATTTGGCAAGATTTGCAACTAGATTTGGCAAGATTTGCAACTAGATTTGGCAAGATTTGCAACTAGATTTGGCAAGATTTGCAACTAGATTTGGCAAGATTTGCAACTAGATTTGCTAAAAATAAATAAATAAATAATAAATAATAATATAAATAATAAATAAATAATTGAATTTGATTTAAGCTCACATTTATGTATTCGAATGAGTTAGATTTTATTAAAAGTGCATGCTTAAAATGTATGTCCATAAGTCCCTATACATGTAGATATACAATATATTACTTGTATAGGATACTATAGGATACTATAGGATGTATTTCAAAATAACTTGAATGTTAATTAATAAAAATATAATGCTAAATAAGCTGAGACGTGTACATTTCTTCTCATTCTCAAGTAAAAACATTTTAACATCAATATACTAGTTGCTTGCCTGCATCTACTGCGAAGAAAAGGGATACGGTACATATTGAAATACTTCAACAAGTCCTTTAAACTTGCAAGCAGAAAATTTTACTTCTCTTTAAATATGACAGGAAAGCTGCACACTCTTCATTGTGTCAAATTTCAACTTTTTAATCTTAAAATCTTACCTCATATACTTTACTTTGTAAACAATATGAAATATAATGGTCATCTCCATCTAATTGAAAACACGATGGCCGCGTATCATGCACGCCCCCAGTAAACACTATCGCGGGGTTGATTTCGCTCGCTGCGCTTCGCGAGATTAGTGGAACAAACACAATCACCTGGCTTGGGTGTACACGACATTTCCACGCCACTTGTGTACCGTTATCAAAGCGCAATAAAGGGGCGTCCAGGGTTAAAGATAAGTTATGTAGTAACGGGTAACACCTAAACACCTATTTTTGTATTATTATTTCTATTATGTACTTCGACAAATTCTTTACACTAGCAAGCAGAAAATAATTATACTTGTCTTTTAATAGGACAGGAAATCTGCAGATTTTTCATTGTGTCAAATTTCAACTTTTTAATCTTAAAATCTTACCTCATATATTTTACTTCGTAAACAATATGAAATACAATGTCCACCTAATTGAAAACGATAAAAATATAAAACTGCACTTTTAGCATAATATTTTATCAATACCAGTACAATATCAGCTAGTGGAAAGCAGCAAACTGTGAAATTTGGTTTTTCAAAATAAACATTTTGCACTGAAATAATTTCAAATTTGTACGGTGATGTACAGTTTATGTACAAGTTGGTTTTGATAAAATTGTTTCTATGTTCTTTATGTTTATTCTCAAATGGTTGGTAGGTCAGTGCAAAAATGTTAGAATCCTATAATTTAAACGTCTCGTAATCGTATTATTATTTTTAACATTTTTAATTCTTACGTTAGTGTTTTGCGAATGTATTGTTCCATACACGTTATTCTGTTTGAATATAATGAGTTCTTGTATTGATTCAACTAGAAAAGATATTTTTTCTGCAATGTTAATGGTTGCTTCCTCGGTGTAAAACAATACATTTTTATTTTCAATTCTGAGCTTTATTAAGAGTAAAATAACCTGGAAGTATACAATTGGCAACAAATTGAATCATATACATGGGATGTAAAAGATAAAATTATTTTCTTACCTTTTTAATGTAATTTCGTATATCTTCTGTATTATCTAACCAGATTACAATTAGCTGAAATTGGCTCAAATTGAAACTCCACAGTATTTCTTTATACAGCGGATGTGCTGCTACTTCAATTTTTCCAATCCAATTATTTCGTATTAATTTCAACAAACAGTTTCGTTCTGATATTAAAACGTTTATTAATTGCAAACACTATATAAAAATAGTTATCAGGTACGGTACGGTACCATAAACATTGTTGTAAAAGATGAGTGTTCTTTGAATATTTAGAATTTCTATAAAGTTAGATATTTGCAAAAGATCTTGATCATTACAACGAGAGAGAGTAAGATTGGGAAATGAATTGTTTTCATCTGATTCTGAGTATAAACAGAATTTTTTATATTGTCATTTCAATTTTAATTTGTTTAAAATTAGATTCCTCAGCACAATTATATATATCTAAAAAAAAACAATTCAGAAATTATTGGTTTACCTTGCGTCGAATCAGCATATGCAATCAACATTATTGTCATTAAAGCAGACACTCCAGTAAGAACTTTTTCATTAAGCAGCATATTAATAAGTGATGTGCTGTCAATTAAAAAGATAAAATTTGTATTATAGCATTTTTTTATAACTCATTTATCTAAAAGAACAAACTATTTCCTCACTTATTTCTCTTATTTTCTTCCTGTAAAAACTTAATTTTAAACTCCCTGTACTGTAAATATACTTACAAGGCAAAATCGTTCTAATTTCCACAATAGTATTTGAGTTAATTGGTTATGGTTGAAGTAACTACACAATGCAACGCAGAATAAACTAGAATTTGGTTGAAAATAATATACTTATAATATAATCAATAAATTTAAAAAAACTCGTAATACATGTCTTGCCAGCAGGAAAGTTACATTTTTACATTATAAAATTCTCATGCGTTAAGGAAGTCATTAAACTCCGACAATAAATTTATAATTTATAATCCATAAACGTTATAAAATATTTTGCTCCAAATGTCAATAACTTTTTTTTGCTCATTTAATGTTTATTAATGAGTAGCTTGCTTGTCGCGCATTGCTGCAATCATATTTCAAAGTATCCTTTTAATTCCATTTATCCTGTGGGCTCCCGTTATATCCTGTGGTATCTGGCTACATCCCGTGGAATCCCGTTAAATCACGTAGTGGGGGAGAAAACTTCCAAGCCCTGCCTTCTCGTGGCCTCTCGTGGCCTCTCCTGGGGCACTCCACTGTGGCACTTTGTTTTTCCGCTGCAGTGGTGCTAATGGGTCCTCTGGTTATCTGTCTATTCTTCTCTTTTTTGCTCCTTTTTCCCTTCTGTGGCTTTTGTTCTTTGTGTTTTTGACCAATTCTTTGAAAATGTAAGACTGCATTCCATTCTGCAATGGAATGTAGGAATGTAGGAATGTAGTGTTTATCAATGGTCAAATGTGTTTGTCTCTGTCAGATTTATATTGGTTAGATTTAGTATGTCAGTTTCAGTAAATCAGTTTCAGAATGTCAGTTTCAGTAAGTCAGTTTCAGTATGTCAGTTTCAGTAAGTCAGTTTCAGTATGTCAGTTTCAGTATGTCAGTTTCAGTATGTCAGTTTCAGTATGTCAGTTTCAGTAAGTCAGTTTCAGTATGTCAGTTTCAGTAAGTCAGTTTTAGTATGTCAGTTTCAGTAAGTCAGTTTCAGTATGTCAGATTAAAAGACGTGTATGGCCTAAGTCGCCGCTTGCGTCCAGTGTTGGCCCAGCTACTGAATAAAAGTAGCGCCAAACGCTAGCGCTACTTTTACTTTTTAAAAAATAGTAGCGCCACCACTATTGCTATTTTTGCATAGCTAGTAGCAATTTTTTGCTACCGCTACCACTACTTTGTGCTATTTTCGCGCTATTTTTCCGCTACTAATAAAAAATTTAAAAAATCAAAAAAATAAAATTTTTAAAAAATCCAAAAAAATAAAAAACTTAATAAAATAGAATATTTAAATTGAAAAACGAAGAAGAATTTTTATTATAGAGAAAATATGCTTATATATTCGGAAAAATGAAAATAAAAACGGACATGATACATAGGTGCAAAATGCACTACCTGTATCTACAATATGTATGCATCATGTGCGTTTTTATTTTCATTTTTCCGAATTATTATACATAATAAAACGGCATCAAATGTAGCGAAAATATAGCGGAAAAAATGACGAAATTTTTTTGTTATTTTTTCCATTATATTTTCCGTTATTTTTAGAAAATTAGTAGCGCCGCTACTGTATTGCTACTTTAAGTTTAAAAGTAGTGAATTTTGTAGCGCCACTATATAGCAGTAGTGGCGCTACTGGTAACGCCGCTATTTGCGGTAGCATGGCCAACACTGCTTGCGTCTATTAACTCAATTCTATCTATCTATCTATAAATCACGTGGTATCTCGGGGAGATCCCGTTATATTCTGTGGTATCTTGTTAAATCCCGTTAAATCCCATAGAATTACGTTAAATCCCATGGAATCCAATTAAATCTTATAGAATCATGTTAAATCCAATAAGATCTTGTTAAATCCTGTGGTATCACGTTAAATCCCGTGGGATCTCGTTAAATCCCGTGGGAACTCGTTAAATTCCGTTAAATCTCGTGGGATCCCATTATATACTGTGGTATCTCGTTAAATCTTGTGGTATCACGTTAAATTTTGTAGTATCTCGTTAAATCTTGTGGGATTCCGTGGGATTTCACGCTAGATCCCGCTAAATCCCAGCCTGGGGGTTGAAAGATTTGTATTACAGCATTTTTTCATATACCGATAAGTAAAAGAACAAACTATTTTCTTATCTATTTCTCTTATTCTGACTCTGTTTTTTTTCACAAAAATTCACAAAAATTTATTTAGTCAAAAAATAAATAAATAAATGTCAAATAATTTATTACAAATACATTGTTTGTTTTAATTATATTTGAATAAAATTTTAAATAATAATAAAAAATTTTGTTATTTTGTGTTGCGATTATCAATGTCGCGCCAACGTATTGTCGCGGATTTTCTATGTCGCGCCAACCCATTGTCGCTATTGACGATGTCGCGACTAATGTTTGTCGCAGCAAAAAAAGACAAATGGGGTATTATTTTCAGATGTGTACTGTTGTATATTATTGTAAACTGGGTATATTATTTATGCTTTTGAATGTATGTTTTTAAGTGTATTTAGTTTATCGTGTTCTTACGGTACTCTAGGGGGCCGTGTTAGTTTTAGTGGTTTTTAGGTTTATAGTACCATAAGTTAATACCATGGCGCTGCCTGTATTGTGGGCTGGTCATGGATATGATGTTATGATCTGTCTTATTTGTGATAGTGTATATTAGTGTATATTGGCGCCATCTGGTGTCCATATGTGTAATCTGTTCACTTGTCTTTTTGGTTTTGTCCGAGTGGGACTAGCTAGAATAAACCTTTTATATTTTAGTTATAGTTTCCTGTTTTCTCTTTTGTTTAGCTCTTCATCCACTGTGTTTCTGCCTACTAACAATTTACAAATATATCATGTTGCGCAAAAAATTGTCGCGGATTATACGCGCCCCCCAGGATATGTCTGGGAAACTGGCCAGTTACTCCTACTCTGCGAGCAAAAACGATCACTGGTTTAAAATCACAAGGGGGAGGAAATTTCCAGGCCCAGCCTCTTTGTGGCTTCTCCTGGTTACTCCACTATAGTTTGTCTGTGTCAGATTTATATTGGTCAGATTTAGTATGTCAGTTTAAGTATGTCAGATTAAAAGACGTGTGTGGCCTAAGTCGCCGCTTGCGTCTATAAACTCAATTCTATCTATCTATCTACTCCACTATAGCGCTTTGTTTTTCTGCTGCAGTGGTGCTAATGGGTTCTCTGGTTATCTGTCTTTCTTTCTTTTTTGCTTCTCTCTGTGGTGTCAGATTTATATTGGTCAGATTAAAAGACGTGTATGACCTCAGTTGTCGCTTGCGTCTATAAACTCAATTCTATCTATCTATCTCTCTGTGGCTTTTGTCTTTCTGTTTTTGACTATTCTTTGATAATGTAAGATTGCATTTCATTCTACAATGGAATGTAGGAATGTAGTGTTTATTAATGATCAAATGTGTTTGTTTGTGTCAGATTTATTACAGATCAGATTTAGTATGTCGGTTAAAGACGTGTATGGCTTAAGTCGCCTCTTGCATCTATCATCTTCATCATCATCATCATCATCATCATAATATAATTTCCCAATGGTGTCCGAAGCCTTTAGCAATATTTTTAACCAACGGCAGATGGCGCACCGGTTTTTAACAGCATTTAACGGAATTGGCTAGTTTATTGGTGACGGTACAAATAATAATCTCGGACCACAGGATTGGTGATCCGGTCTGAGGTTATATTTAAAAGGATGGGACGGAATCTTAACCATATAAAAAATGCTTGTAATAAAAATCAAGAATACAGTTTGAACAGCAAACATCTTAAAATTTAAATTTTTATTTAAGCAAACGCAGTTCTGGAATGAGAACTTCGGCTAATTTTAATTTCAGTTTATAATCACTATGAGATGAGGAGTAACAACAAAGTTGGCAAAAATTGGCTGTTTTTCTGATGCATAAAGATACAAATTATAGTCTGTACAATTTCACCAGTGAGGTTAAAATTCAACATCGCACGTTTGCTCCAAATGGAATATAAGACAGCAAATTCTAATATGGATTTGTGAAATGCCTCAAAGTGTGATGTCATTTTAAAAAGTGACATTTGTTTGTGCTTAATCCTTAAAGCCTTAGTCTATGACACAATTCTGCCCAGCTGCAGTTGTGAATACAAATTTTTTTTCAAAAATTTTTTAAAAATCTTAAATTTACAGGGTGGTGACTGATTCCGCGCCGCCCGATTCTGCGCCGCCCGATTTTGCGCCATTCCGATTCCGCGCCGCTGTATCCGCGCTGTTAGCAGTAACAATAGCACACAGTGGATGAACAGAAGAAATCAGAAACAGCAATCCAGGCAAAAATACAGGAACACTTTATTCATGCTACCTCACAGGTAGGCATCAAAGCAGCAAGTGAATAATACAAGCAACACCCAGTAGAGGACGAATAGAACCAAACCACACTACGGAGGTCCAGAATGGACATCCACATAACCCATACATAACACAGTTTTACAGGACTATACCAATATATAAAAGCAAATAATAAAAACTAACACGGCCCCCTATAGTTCTGGAAAACTATAAAAACATAAAAACCTCTCTATAACAAACACAGTACATAAATACAGTCATACCACACATAGCAGTATAAGAATTATACCCAAAACAAAATATCAAATCATACAATTATCAAACAAAAAAAACTATACAATTGATAAATCAAAACGGGAAGTACTGTATCGTTTAAAACTCCTGACAACCACTAACCCTTCACCAAAACATTGACAGGGGTACTGGTCCGTCGTGCCGAAAACATCTCCCACATCAATCATACGTGCGAAGACCCACACCTGACACTATTCAGGACAACTGTTCCTGCACCTGCCAACAATGGCAAAGCGAACTATGAAACTACTGTGGTGTCGAGGCAAGAGCAAAACAAAAACGATCATATCCTCAAAGAATAAAAAAAACATCAACCAAAAAGACGATCACAAAAGTTGCCCAACTTTGTCCGGTCAAAAGGTTTTGTAAATCCATCGGCAAAGTTAGTCTTTATTCCAATATGTCGTAACACCACGTCACCGCTACGAACAAACTGACAAATCCAATGAAAACGGATGTCAATGTGCTTCGTGCGACGCTTCTCGACTGCATTTTTAGAGAAATCAATTGCTGACTCATTGTCACAATACACAAGATATTCAAAGTCAAAATTGATAAACTGGCATAACTCGCACATCACACGCTTAATAAAGAGAAAATTTTTGATGGTTTCGGTAAGCGCAACATACTCAGATTCCATTGTGGACAGCATCACGCATTTCTGTTTGAACGTGCGCCAATAAATAGGGACATCTCCCAAAATAAGAATCGTTCCTCCAATCGAAGTTCTATCGTCCTGGTTATTAGCATAATCGGAATCGGTGTAGACTTCCAAGAACAACTTAGCTCGACGCGATAAACAAAGTTGAAAACCTCGCGTCATGGATAAATATCCTAACATCTTGACTAGACCATTCCAATGTACTATCCCGGGGTTTGACTGAAATTGGCTAAAAGCATTGGTTGCAAACAATAAGTCGGGTTGTGTCCTAGCCGCCAAGAAAGAAAAACATCCAAGCAGACTCCTATATGGAAATCGAGACATTCGAGTCTTCTCCACATCAGATATCGGACAATCAATACGAGTCATCATTGTTCCAATCGCAATCGGTAAAGTAGCTCGCGATGGTAAATAACTCCGAAACTTCTCCAAGATAGTCTTGATGTAACCCTTTTGATGTATAAAAAGGTTACCGGAAATCACCTCGAACTCAATCTCCAACATCTTGCGTGTTGCTCCCATGTCTACGAGATCAAATTTAGTCTTGATAATATCAGATGCCAAGTCAATGTCTTTCTGCGTCAGTCCAAAAATAATGAGATCGTCAACGTAGACTATCAGTATGACACGACTTCTAAAACGATAAACACAGTTACACCAACTCAATGGTATAAACTTCTTCAATTTCAGGAACAGGTCCAACTCTTCATTCCATGGTTTACCAGATTGATGCAATCCGTATAACGCCCTTTTTAATCGACAAACCAGATGTTCTTGACCTTTCTTCACAAATCCCTTTGGCTGGGGAATGAAGATAGTCTCATTCAATCTTGCGTATAAGTAAGCGCATTTCACATCAAATTGTCGATGAACCCACTTCAAAGTACATACAAGAAGTACAAACAGAAGTCGTATCACGCTAAAATCAACAACCGGAGAAAAGACGTCATCATAAGTTTCATCATAAACTTGGTTGAAACCTTGAGCTACAAAACGGGCTTTAAAGCGTACGATGTTCCCCGACACACCTTTCTTTAACGCATATACCCAGCGTGATCCTAGGACTTTTGTGGTTGCCGGCAGTTGCTCCAAATCCCAGACTTCGCGTTGTTTTAAGACGCTAATCTCATCTTCCATCGCTTTCATCCATTCATCACGATGTTCGGATTTAATTGCATTCTCATACGATGATGGGACGTCGACCTCAGTCACAAATAACTCTTCATAATTAATTCCTGGGGGAGAAAACTTCCAAGCCCAGCCTCCTTGTGGCCTCCCATGGATACTCCATTGCAGCACTTTGTTTTTCCGCTGCAGTGGTGCTAATGGGTCCTCTGGTTATCTATCTCCTTTTTTTGCTCCGCTTTCTCTTTAGTGGCTTTTGTCCTCTGTGTTTTTGACCATTTTTTGATAATGTAATACTGCATTTCATTCTGCAATGGGATGTACGAATGTAGTGTTTATCAATGGTCAAATGTGTTTGTTTATGTCAGATTTAAATTGGTCAGATTAAAAGACGTGTATGACCTCAGTCGTCGCTTGCGTCTATAAACTCAATTCTATCTATCTATAATTAATTCCTCGCTCGTATAAAACATCTTCTTCATCATCAGAATTACAACGAGCCATCTCCACAACTTCTCCAATATAAACCTTGCCAGAATATCCGTTAGATGTTGAAAAATCAAAGAATTCAGAGTCGTACTGAATGTTATTTGCCGTACAATAACTCTTCAACTCGTTCTCCGACCTCAATTTCTTAGTACCTTCGGTCTCATGGTAAATGTCATATCTATTCGTTCCACGTCTTAAAACCGCAATTCGGTACCAAGCCATATCCACACATCTTTTAGAAAACTTTAGCTTCCTACGTGATGTATCAACTTTCTGGACAATCCTAGATGTACTTGTCAATGGTTTAATAGCTGTCTTAACGCTCGGCAACTCTGGTGTAAAATGTTGTTCTACCATTTCCGGATCGAAAAATTCTCTAATAGGATGAACTACAGAGTCACGACGAACAAGTCCCATTGGCGATTCAAAACTCTCATCACCAGAAGTTGATGGTTGTACATTATCGGGTGTCACTGGCACATCCAGCTGTCGCTCAAGCTCCTCTTCA
>JH431967.1:129200-141827 GCA_000239455.1 Strigamia maritima | reverse complement strand
GTTGAAAGTGATACCAAGTTGAAAGTAGTACCAAAGTTGAAAGTGGTACCAAAGTTGAAAGTGGTACCAAAGTTGAAAATGGTATCATTTTAACTTTGGTATTAAAGTTGAAATGGTACCAAAGTTAAAATTGTACCAAAGTCAAAATGGTACCAAAGTTGAAAATGGTACCAAAGTTGAAAATGGTACCAAAGTTAAAAATGGTACCAAAGTTGAAAATGGTACCAAAGTTGAAAATGGTACCAAAGTTGAAAATGGTACCAAAGTTGAAAATGGTACCAAAGTTAAAAATGGTACCAAAGTTAATAATGGTACCATATATCTAAGACTAAAATTAGGTACCAAAATTAAAAATGTTACCACTTGCCTAGTGGTATTTGATACCATTTTTAACTATACACAATTTGAGAAAACTTTGGAATATAATCGTCTTTCCCACCTGTTTTGGGCACTGAGCATGCGCAGTGTGAGTTTCACACACACACACACACTCACACACTTGCGCAATCTTGCATTTTGGGTGTTTCAGAAACTTTGCGCACTGAGCATGCGCAGTGTGAGCTTCACATTTTCACAGTCTCACACTTGCACAATCATGCGCTGTTTCTGAATACCCCTATTGTTTCGTAGTCCAAAAAAAGAAATTATCGACCCTAGTGAGGATACACTAGGCGGGTTCGAAAATGATTTTGCACTGAACGACCAGTGCAACTGATAGTGTAAATGTCAAGTTGCACGACTGACTTTTTGAGTTAAAATGTTGCATATGCATTTACACTGGAATTTACACACAATTCACACAAAACATGGCTGCCGTAATAAATAAACGAGCTGTACTTGAGAAAGGAAGCAGATTTTTCTTAGCAAGCACATCATTCTTGCCTGCTTTCCTTTTACAACAAAAGTAATCTTAGATAGTAACAATTCTGAGTATCACGCACGTTGTTACTTCTTACATTTGAAGCGAAGATTCAAGATGGCGGCAAATAGAACTCTTTAAACGCCAAATTCCGTTGCACGTGCATTTGCACGACGAAAATAGGCCGTTTCCGTTGAACACGGTTGAACGGCGTTTACACGAATTAATTCGTGTAAACAACGTGCAAATTAAAATTTAAACGAGTCTAAACGTGGTTACACGAGTGTAAATGAGTTTTCGAACCCGCCTAATGTTTCATGCCGATTACCTGAGACTATAGTGCACTGCCCACAAAAAGATTTCTCAGTAGAAACATCGATCATGCTTGCATTAATCATATTCTAGAAATAGAGAAAAAAAACTATTACAATCTTTTATAAAAATGAGAATCTAACTCGTGAAAACTATCGACGAGAGCGTACGCGCGGATTCGTTGAATTCGAATTTTTGGTTGAATCTCATTGGTCGGCGCACCTATTGTTTTGATTATTGAGCACCATGCAAAATATCCGAAAATAAATATGTTTTATCCACTTCTGAAACAATTAGCCGGCAGAGCGAGCCACTTCACCCCAATCCCAAAATGCCGATAGCGCGATGTTTCACGGGATTTCACGAGATTTTACAAGATTTCGCGAGATTTTACGAGATTTCGCAAGATTTTACGAGATTTTGCAAGATTTTACGAGATTTCGCAAGATTTTACGGGATTCTACAGGATTTACATTTGATCGGGTATTTTGTTAAAATTTCGTAAAACTCGTGGAATCCCGTGAAATCTCGCAGAATCTCGTAAAATCTTGTGAAATTTTGTGGAATCCCGTGAAATCTCGCGAAAATTCATGGAAACCCATAAAATCCCGTAGAATCTCGCGAAATCTCGTGAAGTCCTTAGCGAAATATAGATATCGATTTGTTGTTGTAGTTTTTCTCGTTAGATTCTCTTCCCGAATACCACTCGCGCTAGTGATTGTCGAAACAGCTTGCAACCATTCATTTTTTTACTCATTGGTAAAACCACTCGTGCATCTAAAAATTGCGACCAGAATAAACCACTCGTGATTTATTCAGGTCGCAATTTTTGATGCACTCGTGATTTCTACCGAGTAAAAAAATTCATTGTTACAAGCTTATTTCGACAATCACACTAGCACTAGCGCTTGTGGTATTACAACTGAGAAATTGTTATGCTGGGGTACCTTTTTAAACGTCACATTTTTGATAGTGTTGGAATAATTTTCGAACTGCCACACTTTGTCGTAACTCGTGTTCAGATTTTGGCCCCAGATCCACCAAAGTGGCATTGCGCAAATAATATGATTCCAAGTTTTGCTGCGAAGGAAATTAGCGACAAAATCGTTTTCGGCAGAACAAGCTTTCAAACTTGGCGGGGTGTATGTAACCACTTCATCCATTGCGATGTCAACCGCCACTGGGTAGGTGAGATAGTGCTGAATTCTGTCTACAATTTGGTAGCAGCAGACGAAAAAACAAAACAGCACTATCAAAGTCCACATAAATCGAACTTTTTCCGACAGATCCGGATTAATCAAATCTTGATATTCATCCATTCCAAAATCGATTTCGCAGTTTTTCGAAATAACATTACGCACAACTTGTTTAAGTTGATCACGTTGTTTTCGTTGATGACGAAATTTACCCAAGATTCTTTCCGGATGCTGCATTGTTAATTGCATGTCTGTATAATGATAATGATAATATTAATTAGGAAAATGTTTTCTTTTTTTCTAATAGTAGTAGTACCTCTTCTGGTCTCATGTCTGGTCTCATGTCCAATTGTCCATGCCTCCCTCATCCGTCTGTACTAGTGTCCGGTGATCAACAACTCTCCAGTTATAATTTTTGCTTGACTTAGACAAATACTTAGTAATAATAGCATTGTTCGTGTGCAATTGTAAATAACAGCGGATGTGAACAACGACATTACGTTAATTTATTACTACCTATAATTGCACTTGTACAATAATAATAATAATAATAATAATAATGCAAAGTTCAAAACACTGTAATAATTTTTTATTACGGTACTTACTGCATTATTCGCATAACATATTACGATGTTTATCTGTAATAAAACAATAAAATTGTAGCAAAGTACTTTTCAAACAAATTATAGACCCATAAAACAAGAACGTGTCTAAACAACATTCAGAAAATATTTTTTATAAACATCAGAAATATTGATTCAATATAAACCATTTTTCAACATTCTTTTAAACATAAACAGTTGTTGATTTAACATTAAACAAATATTGCCTATCAACAATCGATAATTCCATCGTTTGATTGTTGTATCAAAATATTGATACAACATCTAATAAATGATGCGTATTAACAACCGATATTCAACTGTTTGATTGTTATTTCGGACTGTTGATTTAACGTCTAACGAATGTTGTTTATGAACACATTAGGCGCATTCAATTCCAAATGGATAAACTGTTTATCTTGATTCTTTTGATTCTCACTAGGCGGAAATGACCTTTTTTACGTCATTTTCCAACAATCGATTTACCCATAAACCGCCTTTACATAAACCACGTTGAGGGTTGTTTATGCTGCTGAAATCTTGTTTATGACAGCATTCTTGGCAGCCATTTTGGATTCGAGATTGATCGAGGTGGCACTCGATCGACTTAATTAAGAGATTTCAGTGCTTTTTTATACATTTTTTACTACATTACAACACTTTTGGTATACTTTAATGTATACTACTATTTTATAGTAACTTAAAATGTCGACTGAAAGAAGAAAACTACAACAATCCGAACATGGATTTTGGATTAAGAACTAGTTCCGATCAAGGAACTTGATCCTAGAATATTTAAGTTTGCAACTGCGCAAACACAGACTGAAACTTAATAACACGTACAATGCTTAACCCTCAGAAGCCTATCCTATGGGTCAATTGACACAGGCAATAGTTCTGAATACAAATTTTTTTCAAAAAATGTTTAAAAAAAATCTGAAATTTTCTGGAGCTGTTGAAAAAGTGGTTTTACATACACTCAATTATTTGGTAATTTTCAGACTTATAAAAAAAAGTTATTGTAAAGAGAAAATATGAGCCCCTTAAAATCTCAGCTTAAAACGTTTGCTGTTTTCACTGCATTTTTTCTCATTAGTGAGATCGCTTTTAAAATACAACGCCACCTATATGCAAAGTAGAGAATAAACAAAGCAATAATGTCGGAACATGTTGAATTCACATTTCATATCAATTGCAATTAATTGCACTAATTGGAATTAAAATTAAGTTAATATATACAATTATTATAAATAAATGATTAAACACCTTGCATGCTGTTCAAATGATCAATTTTGACCGAGTGTCTTGATTTTTACAATCGGTGACACCTAGCATCAATTGGTAAAACCATGGTGACCATGGTAACAGCACTAAAGCGCTTCAACTCGGAGTATATAAAACGTGTCAATTGACACCACTAAGAGGTCTTTGCGTTGACCCAAAATGTTAGGCGGCTGAGGGTTAAAGCAGATTAAACTGATTCTCTATAATCAGATTTAATTCTGCTTTTATAATCACTTTGAAATTGAACGCACCTAATATTCAAACATTCGATCGACGTTTAAAAATGTTGATTTAACATCTAACGAATGTTGTTTATGAACACAATATTCAAACATTCCATCGACGTTTAAAAATGTTGATTCAACATAGGCTTGTTTCATGGGTATAGGTGCATGACCTTTTCTATTGTTTTAGAAAAACAATATTCAAAATGTTTTTTTTGTGAAACAGGACTACAAACAAACTACAACCCTTGGCAAAAAGAATTGCATAACTCAAACCATTTAATAAACCTGCATATTTGGGGTTTCATTCCTTGAAACATATTATGTATTTATTAAATATGAGAATTTAACTCATAAAAACTATCGATGAGAGCGTACGCGCGAATTTGTTGAATTCGAATTTCTGGTCGAATCTCATTGGTCGGCGCGCCTATTGTTTTAATTATTTAGCACCATGAAAAATATCCGAAAATAAATTTATGCTGTATCCACTTCTGAAACAATTAGCCGCCAGAGCGTCTCAAAATGGCAATGGCGCAATGCTTCACCGGATTTCACAAGATTCCACGAGATTCTGCGAGATTTCGCGAGATTTTACGGGATTTCACAAGATTTACATTCGCTCGGATATTTCGTTAAAATCCCATGAATCTCGTGGAATCCCGTGAAATCTCTTGGAATCTCATAAAATCTCGTGAAATTTTGTGGAATCCCGTGAAATCTTGCGAAATCCCATGGAATTTCGCGAAAACTCGTGAAACATATTATGTATTTATTAAATATGAAAATATCGGCTGAAACTATAATCATTTCTCTTCAAAATGATGAAGAAATTTCCTAACGGCAGCACAATGAGACGTGTCATGTGATCGTCAAGTGGTTGTAACAATGCCATTCAGCCGCTATCTTGGTATTTGGACGGCCTCTCTTAAGTGAAACACCCTGCATATAAAAATAATAAACAACCTGCCAAAAACAGTTTTTGATAAATCTCTTATGTATCCCAAGATGTACCCATGAAAATGCCACGACGTGAGACTACCGATCAGTTCCCCTCGCAAACCATTGAAAATATTTGCTCGTTTTTCCACGTGGTCAGTATCACCATTAGGCACGATGCTGTTGGGTGAGAACAAAAAATCAGCTCGGGTGCTTCAAAAAATAAGTTTAACTTTGTCGAGCCGTTTTAGTCATGCCCTAGACAGTGTGACCCGGGCCCCGTCATGTAGAAAGGGTAGCTTCCGGTCGACACACATTTGGTCGACATGTAAATGGTCGACATGACATGGCACGCATTTGGTCGACACCCATTTGGTCAACATGCAAATGGTCGGCACCCACATGGTCGACATGCCATGGCGCGCATCCAGTCGACACTCGCATGGTTGACACGCAAATGGTCGACACAATTGATTGTTTTATTTGAAACAAGAAAAGGTTGAATTGTAAAAAAACTTAAATTATCATGCAAAAAAATTAAAATCAAGTTGATAAAAATGAAATCATAAAATGTACGTGCACGTATATATGTACCGGTATATAATAAATTTCAGTTGAAATAAAATTTATGCATTTTTACTTTGTCAATTAAACATAAATATATATTTATGAAAATTAGAAAGTAAAATTGCATAAATTTTTATTTTCAGAAAATATATATTTTACGATGACATTTTTTACAATTCAACCTTTTATTGTACCAAATAAAACAATCAATTGTGTCGACCATTTGCATGTCGACCGCATGCGGATTGGACACAGGACACAGGATTGGCTGGGTTATTTGTGTCGTTTTAAAAATCGCAAACTCATGTTTAACGTGGATACCTGATGATCAGGATGGGATTTGATCGGAATCCACGGGTGATTTTACGGGTTTAAACGAGATTTCATGGGTCATTGGTGAGGGGATTTTGGTAATTTGATGGAATTTTAACGAGATTTATTGATTTTTAGGCGATTTTGGTGATTTCACGGTGACTTCGCAGGTTAAATTGGTTGTTGGTGTTCGTCGCACAAGAAACTCGAAGCTTGACTGGAATTGAACAAAATCAAACGATTAGAAAAGGAAAAAAAACCCATATCAATCAACTTTAAATCGATTTTTTACCCGTATCAATGCCGAATTCTTCGATGGTAACTGCTCGCGCAACCGGAAGCATTTTGACAGCCATGTACAGTTTTATAAATCTGGAAAAAAACAGAAATTCGATTTTACACTGAAAAATTCGATTTCACGCTGAAAAAATTCGATTTCACGCTGAAAAATTCGATTTCACGCTGAAAAATTCGATTTCACGCTGAAATATTCGATTTCACGCTGAAAAATTCGATTTCACGCTGAAAAATTTCGATTTTATACCAAAATTTCGATTTTATACCAAAATTCGATTTTATACCAAAAATTTCGATTTTATACCAAAAATTTCGATTTTATACCAAAAATTTCGATTTTATACCAAAAATTTCGATTTTATACCAAAAATTTCGATTTTATGCCAAAAAATTTCAATTTTACCATCGCTTGACACTTGGTTAAGCCTTCTGGGACCCCTTCAATAACATTATCAACTTACATCGTGTCCCGCATTATCATTTCCGACTTCCGATTTCGCAAATCGCATCTGAAAATCAATTTTACATCAATTCTAAGTTCAGTTAACATCATTTTAATTACCTGTTTCAATTGAAATTCCAACATCTTGCGAGAATGCATCACTTCGAGCAAATGACAAGTCAAATGATTGATATCGATGAACGTATGTGTTTTCCACCATCGGTCGTTTGTCGTAGTCCGCTTCGTTCTGTAAAGAAAAAATAAAAATTCAATTTTTTTACTCAAAAATTCGAAATATTTTCATTTTCAATTACGCTAGAATCATCGATCCAATGTTGAATGTTAATTGGCGGTCCCGTCATGTCGTCGACAATGTACACGATGCGAGTCGTTTTCTGCTCCACCGACACGGCTAAACCAACTATAGAACCGAAATTACACATTCCAGTACAGTTGTGAAAACAAAACACGTCATCTCAACGGTCATGCCAGTTGTCAAGGTGTACTGGAATAAGTAGAAATTCTCTTTACGACGTTTACTTCCACTTCTCCGATTTTAAACGCATCAGTATGGTTCATTGTGTCGTGAATATGACCAATGGTGACTGGAACGACTGTTTGTGTACGGATTTTCTGTAATTGACAGTTGTTGGCTCATTTTATAAACGAAATTGTGCTTTTTGTGTTGTTACCCGCGGTTTGTCATTTTGAGATAAACCCGAACCGGGCGAAGTTTCTTGTTGAGAAGCGGACGAAAAAGCTGAAATAAACGATAAACAAGCAAATAAAATACAAGACTATTAGACTAGGCTTACAGTTGTTGCTAGACCACATTTTAGCGCGAAAATGAGAGCTCGAAAAAGCGACAACTGGCGGCAAAAATTCTATAGCCATAATGTGACAATACGACCCAATAAACAAAAAAATCAGTGGCGTATCTAGGGTACTTGGCGCCCGGGGACAGGACATAAATTTGGCTTGGGACATTGTTTTGCACACTTAAACTGAATTTTGGCGACCCCTAACACCCAGCGCCCGGGGACAACTGTCCCCCCCCTGCCCCCACCTAGTTACGCCACTGATAATAATTTATTTTATTTACTGTCTAAAAAAAACGATTTATTTTCCAAATTATATTTTTCCGCAATAAAATATACGCCCGAACTTTTGTAGTCAGTGGCGCTGGTTTTATGACATTAGTTGAATTCGAAAATAAAAATCAAGCTGGTTTTAGCCGTTTTAGAGAAGTTGGTTTTAGCGTTTTGTTCGTTTTTAGACCTTAAAAATCTCCAGTTGTTCGTTTTAAATCTGGTTATTGGTTATAAATTGCAGATCTGGTTGCAGATTCAAGATTTTGTAGGTGGAGGCATCGTTTTACATCATTTAACATCATCCTAACGATTCCACGTAAAATCGGCATAAAAATAGGTAAGAGTTGCGAAAAATATTGACAAACCATTTGGACGTACACCGGCGAACATCGTGGCCGCGGAACATGCACCTACGTCGGCCACGATGTTCGCTGACATTCGTCACAATAGTTTGTTATTATTTTTCACACATTTTACTACTTTTTAGCTGGATCATCGTGGAATATATTAACCAAAATCTAGATTTTGATTTTGATTTTGATTTTGATTTTGATTTTGACAGCCAAGTTGAAACGTTAAAACCAAAGTAAAAGTAAAATCAAGTTACCTCATGTATACAAGAAGACACGGTGAAATATTATGTGCTTTGGATTTAAAACCAGGTCATCCGAAAATTGGTTAAAAATCAGGCTAAAACCAACTTGGTTTTTATTTTCCAATTCGAATCCAACTATTATTATTCTAAATTATTATTCTAAATTATTATTCTAAATTATTATTGTAAATGATTGTAAGTAAAGAACGTGCTTTTCACGCGACAGAACGAGCGTATGAGATTATTATTGTAAATAAAGAACGTGGTTTTCACGCGGCGAGTTTAGCTTGTCAGTAGTAGAGAAGCAGATTTTCAGTTGCAGCTTCGACAACTCAAGAGTAAACACTCGAAAAGACTAAAAAAAGAGAGAGAAAAAAAAAACTCTAAAAAAAATGCCGGAAGATATAGAACTGAGAAATCGGTCGAAAACATCGAGTGAAAATTCGGAAACCGGCGATTCAGAAACCGACGGTTCCGGTTCCGGTTTCGGTTTTGGTTCATCAACGGAAAGATCATCTATCGATAGCGCTAGCAGCTCGATCGAATCGTCAGAATTGTGCGAACCGTGCGAAGAAGAAGAAGAAAAACCATATTCGTACGTATTAGTTTATTAGGCTATTAGGTTTAGGTTTACGACATTCGAAATTCGATTTTTCTTTACAGGCGATGCAAATGGAGCATGTTGATCTTCTTCAGCATTATCGGCACGTTGGCCTGGATGATCATGTTCACGGCCGGAGGCTTCAAACTCTTTTATATGAGTATGTATAAAAAATAATGTACAAAAATAATTCTTTTTCTAATTATTTTTTCCACTAGTCCATGGTGACGGCGAAGGCGAACCCGTGGAATTTCTGCCAAGATGGTGTACGTTGCCGCCACAGGCACCAATCGGCTCCGAAGTAGAGCCGAAGCCCCAATTCACACCGACCACGCCTACCACTCCTTCCACTCCTTCGACGACCACCCCAACAACGACCACCACCCCAACCACCACCACCCCAACAACCACCACCACCCCAACAACCACCACCACCCCAACAACCACCACCACCCCAACAACCACCACTCCCACGACCCCCACCACCACACCGATGCCGGGTGAGTGAATTTGAATTTGCCGCCTTCACTTTATTAATGAAATTAATGAAATTAAATTAGTGGATCGAATTGGACAAGACCTACGAATTTATTAATATAACGCTTGTATTAATAATTAGCCGTGGTGATGGTCATGGTGAGTTAAATTTCGTAACTATAGTAGATACTGGATTGCCTGCCCACAACGCAAAGCAAGGATGGGATTGGGCAGGTCCAAACATAACGGATCGCATTTGTTTTTGTTGTAGATTATCGAAATCACCATTTGCATTTGAGGGTGGGAAACGACCCAGGCCCGACGGCCAAGTCGGATGGAACAATACCTACCGACGGAAATGTAGTGTGTGGTCACTTAAAAAAAGACGACGGGCAAATATATTATCGTTCAGAAAACTGGCATCGTGAGTCCATGCAAGCAAGTCCCGTCATGCTCGATGCGGGCGTTCGGGGGGGGGGGGGGAAATCCTGCATGCCGCTAAGCATAGAGGAGGTGCTTGTTTATATACCGCCCACTTAAATGTAGTTTTAATAATTTTGACTGGTTTTATCACAGTTTTTCACCAATTGTATTAACAAAAATAAATAAATGGTAATTTCTTCGTCTTCCGTAAGAAATTGCGACGGTGACTTGGGTATCGATGTATCGGCGATTTTTTGCGATCAAAAGTCGGCAACTTTACGCGATACTACCGTCTAAAAACCATAGTACCAAGATAAAGCAGCAAATGAGTTTCAACTTATTATATTACAACTTATTTTAGGTTTGACTTGCTTTATTACAAATAAAAATATATCGATGCAAATTGAGATGTTTTACTTCACCATTGTTGTGCCACGTGTTAAGGTGCAATTTTCATTTGCGAGAAATGCCATTTCTCGCGCCTAATTTTCAATAATCGCACGACAAAAATCGCACGCTTATCCATTTTCATGCAAGCTAGACTTGCAAAGGCGCGCGATTGTTGGCGCGATTCTGCTTCTGGCGCGCTTCTGTCGAGTCTAGCTTTGCTCACAAAATCGCGCCTAAAATCGCGCCATGTGACAACAATTTTGACATTTGAACAGGCCCCACCCACAATTGCAAATGGCGCTGATTTTTTTTCCTCCACTTGAATTTTTAATCTTGATTAATCAATGCCATCCACATCCAGAAAAGCCAAAAAATAATAAATTCAGCAATATTTGATGCTAAACATTTCACACTAATGTATATTTTATGAAATGTCAACTGATTTTTCAAAAATTTTTGAAAGCCAGAAGTGGCTCTTTGAGCTCTAATGAAAATGCTCAAGCCAGAGCTTGATTTTTAGAGCGGCGCGATTGTTGGCGCGATTTTTTTTTGTGGCGCGAGAAATTCTCTCGCAAATGAAAATGCACCTTTAGGCTTGCACGATGGTGAAATCCAAACTATCCAAATATCAACGTTGCCTTACATTTTCACCACGCAGGAAAGCCAAATAAAGATGAAACTCTGTGCGCATGTGCAGTGGCCGTTTTTGGAAAAAACTAGCGCCAACAGCGGCAGTTTTTTCAACCAAATGCAACGGCGCTTTAACTACTTGACCCGAAATATGGACATGATCGTGTCTATGGGTTATCCACTGATGTTATTTTTAAAGCTTGCCTATCCGAGGGTTAATTTTTTTCAATCTTGAAAAATTTACACGAAATGACAGCTCTATCATTCCTATAGACCCTCTTAAAACCATCTCTCTGTTAGTATTACCATAGCATGTAAAAGAGAAGTAGCGACACTCTGAGTGCCCGGATGTTCAGCACTAAACAATAAAACCAGCAAAATGAGCTAAACAATGCAATGCCAGCACTAACCTTTAACCAAATATATTTCACAAGATGTATATCTCACATATCATAACAAAAACAGCACTTAATAGAGGCATAATTTGGATTTATTGAGCAGCAAACTTGGTGATCATTTTATCAGGCAAATGTCCTGGCGGTGGCAGCTGCAAAAGTGGCGCTGCAGTCAATTCATCCACTACAAGATCCAGCGTGTTCTAGGTAACCTTGGCGTGGTTTGAGAAGTTGTTGCTATTTTGACCATTTTTGATCAGAATTTTGATCAGAATTAAGGCAAATAACTTAAGTATGATCATTTCCTACATATATTTGTATGTATTAGTGTGTTTGTATATTTATATAATTTTTCCAAATAGATTTTCTATCTCAAAAGGATAAACAAATCTGGCTTAACTCGCTACACAACTGTGGTAAACTACTTGAGTATAATCATTGTATATTTATGTTGCTTTTTTCTCAAAAATCCGGCAGTGGACAATAAGCAGTGTTGAACAACGTTACGTTTTTAACGTTACGTTAACGTTAATTTCGTTAAAGTTACGTAACGTTACCGTAACGCGCTACAAACGGCATTGCCGTAACGTAGCGATAACGTTATTTTGAAAATCTTATGGTAACGCAGTTAACGTTACCTTTGCGTTACAATGTGCGTTACAACGTATTTGTATGACATACGATACTGTACATAGTAACCGTACATAGTAACGCACAGAGTACAATAACATATGACATATAAGTCAACAATTCATCAATCGTCATATCCTACAATCATATTTTACACTCGTTGCATGCGTTACACATTCTGTTTCTGATTATTATTTTTATTTGACTACAATTTTGATTTTTCTCATTCGTTTTTTGTTGATATAAAATATCCTACTTACAATTTTAATTTGTTTTAAATATTTTTTTATTTATTTTAATTATTTATTTATATTATATTTATTTTGATTTTTTATTAATTTTCATTTTTGTATCAAACTAT
>JH431967.1:109556-129180 GCA_000239455.1 Strigamia maritima | reverse complement strand
GTATCAAACTATAAATAAAATTTTTGATATTTTTTATAAATATTTAAATTTATTATTTTTTTTTTATTTTTTCACTTTTTCATTAAAATTTTTTTTGGCAGGTAACGCAATAGTAACTGTAACGGTAACGTAAAAAACGCAACTATAACTAGTTACTTTTCTGCAGTTACACCGGATAACTGTAACTGTAGTAACTAGTTACTTTTTTAAAACAATAACTATAACTGTAACTAGTTACTGTTTATGTGTAACGCGTGCAACACTGACAATAAGGAGGCGTCACGATTGTTTGAAGTCGTGGAAAAAGACAAATTTGATCAGGAAATCCCAGTCGAATGGGAGGGTAAATAAAATAATTTTTGATTAAAAATTGTAAAAATTACTTGAAAATTGATGTTTGTTTCAGCTTGGTTGCGTGAAAGGCGGAAAGTACCACCTACAGAAGATGTTTGTATCGATAGTGTTGATCAATATTGAATTTTTTAATTTTTTTTAAAATTTGTTTTTAAGAAATTAGAAAGAATAATGCAATTCAGCAAAATGCAATTCGTAAAGCAAAGGAACTAGAGGAACTAGAGGAACTAGAGGAACAAGATGCAGCTGTAATTGAATTTTAATGATTTTTTTATGGATATCCAATGGTTTTTCTTAATTTTTCTATGTAGAAACGGGCCATGAATATCGAGCCGAAGCGAGAATCGGAGAAAAGTGAGAAAAATAAATTCAAAAATGAATTTTTACTGATTGATATCATTTCCTTTTGTTTTTAGAAAGTTTTTCCCGAATATAAAGATTACGAAGAAAGATAAATTGTAATTAGATGGAAGAAATATCGACTTTTTTAATTATTATTTGGTTCAACTACAATTACAATTGAAATGTGTACAAAAGTTGTAGAAATTAGAAAATAAATTTCTTTTTTCCAATTGTATTTAGATTTATATTAATAATAAAATTATTAATTATTAATTATTAATTATTTAATTTTAATTAAAAGATATAATAATTAAAAATTATTTAATACCACAATCACGTATAAATAGATTATCAAAATTAAATGAAATTACATTTTTCGCACGACAAATAATAAATTCTACTTAACTTGTTGTACCTATTAATCAGAATACATATAATTACACATTCTCGTTGATTAATCGGATTTTGGTCTTTTCGTAATTTTCGCGATATTCGACTTCCTTTTTCTCTTTTTTTTATTTTTATCCTTTTCTTGCTGCTCGACGTGTTTCGCCAATTTCCACCACAACACGGCGCTGATTAGGAAAAATGGAGACAGCAGCACCACATCACGAGGTTGTCCACCCACTCGTAAATAAATGGCTAGGCTTTGTTAAGTTGTTGAAAAAAATATTAAAAGTTTGTGATCCTGCTTTGCTGCCTCAACCCAGAACAGGGCTTGATAAACGAGTGGAAAAAGCGACGGTGGCGCTCTCGTGCGGAATTCCATGTGCAACTAAGAGTGTCGCTACTTCTCTTTTTAAATTGAGTAGTAGATAGCTAAGGTTAAGAAACTACGGTACCGTACGGTAAATTCTTACCAGACGGTAAGCTTTTAGAACGCCATCTTCATCTTGAGTGCTGAACTGAAAATCGCTAGGTTACGGAAGCTTCGGAGTGACATTTGCAAATAAGAAATGTGGATTTAGTTTTGTGTCACCAAATCGTAAAAAAGAGCGAAAAAATACATGGAAATATATTAAACATGAAATTTGTGAATATTTGCATATTAATTGAAAAATAAATAAATAAAAAAATAGAAATAATGTCAATAGCTACGCTATAAATAATCAATTAACTATTATTCGACAGTTAGCTCGTAAAAAATCGAAATTAAACTGGATGAATAGAAGTGGCAGATGGGAGTCCATTTATTCCATCATCACCTAAAAATGTCGTAACTCGATCCTTGAAAAGCCCGAAACGATGCAATCGACATCATTCAACGGAGAAATGTATCCTCGAACACATTTGTGGCTTTTAGTAATTCTCTTTTTCTCGTTGGCGCGAAGCGAAAGTGAAGATGAGCAAATCGAAACCGCGGATCAACATGAATTTGTAGCCGATGAAACGAAGAGCGAAGATGCTGAGAGCGACGATGATGCATTTCTCGACTCCGACAAGAAGAAAAAACTCAAAGTTTCGCTTCCATTGAGCCCCAGATGTCGACATATTCTCACTGTCCTCAATTTCCAACGTCGTTTCGCTAAATCCATCGATTCGCACGCGATCAAAGCGATCGAAAAGTCGAACGGGAAAGTCGTCGCGACTTTGGTTAAGGAACACATTCACAATGCGGAGAACACACTTCTTTCGAAAATCAATGGAACGTCGCAACACGTTCGATTTAAGGTGTATATGGTTATTTATTGAACTCTTCTCGCTGACTAAAGCTATCTAGGTAACACCGAATGTTGCTGCAATGTTTGGAAATAACATTTGCAATGTTGCATCATTGTTCCACGTGACTCTTCTTCTAAAATTGCTGCACTGTTGCAACATTGCCATAATGATGCAGCAACATTGCTGTAATGTTGCACGCATCGTTGCTATAACGTTGCACGCAACATTGCTATAATGTTTGCAACAAGAAGTGTCATGTGGAACAATGATGCAACATTGCAAATGTTATTTCCAAAACATTGCAGCAACGATTCAAGTAACTATTGACAAAAATCTATGTTGATTTTGTTGATCAAATGTTTGTTGCCAACATTGCAGCAACATTTGAAATAACCATTGACAAAAAATCTAAGTTGATTGTTGATCAATGTTTGTTGCCAACATTGAAGTAACATTGACATATATGAAATTGGAAAATGTCAACATTCATTTCACATTAGCAACGTTGCAGAAATGTTGCGAAAATACCGTAAACATTGCCAACATTCAGGTGACATTTGGAACATTCCAGCAACATTTGCATGTTACCTGGGTACTAGCACTAAAGGCTAGTTTACAATGATGCAAATTTTCGCGTGGGAATTGCTGGCATGCCAAAATTCACACGCAAAACATTCTTACACTGTTCGAAATGATGCAAAGTAGGCAGAGTCTATTGATCTCGTACATGCGATACTACTATACTCTATTTATCATTTAGTGCGCAAAACTCCCATTGGTTAATAACCTATATTGTATCGAAAGTATATATTGTGGCATCTTATTTTAATCCTCTAGTTGAGCTGAGTCGAAAAATCATTGTTTCGTAGTCCAAAAATGTGCGTGTCATTGTTAACAAATGAAAATGCTTGTTAACATATTTTTAAAAAATTATTTACATTTGGGTTTTTGTATTGTTGCGCACATTTTTTGGCTACGAAACGATGATTTTTTGACTCGGATCGACTAGAGGATTAAAATAAGATGCCACAATATACACTTTCAGTACAATATAGGTCATTAACCAATGGGAGTTTCGCGCACGAAATAATAAATACAGTATAGTCAAGTCAAAGTCAGGTGGTGACGTCATTGATGATGTCATTCTATGCTGGCTTCTCATTGGCCAACGCGCGCAAAGTTCAGAAGCGAACGCGAAAAAGTAGACTTGAAGTGTACTCTGAAATTTTGCGTGCAAATTGTTACGTCTGCTTCATTTCGAACGCGATAACGCATCATTGTAAACAAGCCTTAAGATTGTGGGCAAAATCAATGAGGTCGCTTGTAATTTAGCATGTTTTGTATTGTTTTTCATTGCAGTTACGCGAATGGCTTAATTCGACACTCAAATTAAGAGAATTGTTGCTGAATACGAAACTGAAAGGTGCCGCGCTACAGTTTTCGGAAATTATGGGGAATATCGCACGATTGGTTGTCGAACTCATCTTATGTATTTATCATTAGAAAATAAAGATTTTTGGTAAAATATGATAATTATTTTATTACTGTAAATACCGGGATTAGTTTGATCAATTTTCAACTTCAAAACAATGCCTCGTCATGAGTTAGTCTTGAAAATCTTCATTTTGTCTTGAAACGTATGTTTCTAAAATCTGTTGTAGAAGTTGGGTCCAACAGTCGACACTGGGGGGAGAACGGGACAGCGATCGCTAGCGACGACCCCAACAATTAGGGAAAGGGGGAAAGGGATTAAAGGATTAAGATAACATAGGAAACACATATTTGTAATATTTTGTAAAATAAGAATAAAATTAGTCTTTGTAAAATTTGGAAGAGAGGGGTTGCGGACCATGCTGGTCCTTACATTTCTTTAAACAAAAACACAATTTTGAGAAGTTTACACTATATTCAACAATTCGTGCACGAAACTGAATAGTGAACTTTTTTTGCATTGTACTGAAAGTATGTATTGTGATATCTTATTTATTTATTTATTTATTTATTTATTCAAACTCAAGGTTGAGTAATTACAGAGAAAAAGGACCATACACTATTGATCACTAAGTATAGTCTTATACATGGCACGAGCCAATTACGGTGAGTCTTAAATGCCGCGTTAGAGCAGTCATAAACCGCAGCCCTAATCTCATAGGGGAGGTCATTCCAGGCAGGGATGGTGTTGTGAGGAAACGTTTTTCCGATGAGGTTAGTCCTATGGAAGTTAGGTTCCAATTTGTAGCGGCGAGTCAGTCGGTCTTCGAGGGAAGATCGGAGCAGGTGGGTAATGTCGTGACAAGGGTTAGCCGTATCGCGTAGGGCATCCGCCAGGGCGCACAGGTTTGAGTGTCGCAGCAAGTTGCCAAAGTTCAGGAGACCTTGTTGGGTGCAGGCAGTGGTGATCGAGGCACGGGGACCCAGTCGGAAAGCCACCCGAATGACGCTATTGAAAGCTAAACGGAGAGGAGTGAGACGGGATACCCTCGCAGGAAACCAAATGTGGAAGCAGTAGGTAATGATCGAATACAATTTAGCTTTAAGAACAGTGGCTAGTTCTTTAGTGGTAAAGGATTTGCGGAAGTTTTTGCAAAGATAGATAAGTTTGTTAGTCTTAGCAGTTAAGTATAGGATATGGGGAGTAAAGGTGTACTGGCAATGAAAAATGACGCCAAGGATTTTAGTGGTGGTAACATCAGGATTTAGCCTGTCAATAGTGAGGAAATCCGTCTTGTTATTATTAAGCTGCATATCATGGGCCTGATACCACCTCTCCATCACCATGATATCGGACCTAATCATTGTAAGATGGTTAGTCAGCTCGCTCCGCGGGCAGGAGATTTGGAGGATGTTATCGTCGACAAAGCCCAGGACCGAGATTTGGTAGCTTAGGTGGAAAAGAGGGACCAGGAAGGCCACAAACAGAAGGGGACCCAATTTAGAACCTTGGACGGTCCCGCGGTCGGAAGGGTAAGCATGGCCAGTGCTGTCTCCCGAGATAACCATCTGCCGATTTGTTAAATAGGTAGTAAGAATGCCAAGGCACTCACCACGGATTCCAAGAGTATTGAGACACTCAATAAGGAGGGGCCGGGGAGGAGTATCAAACCCTTTAGAGACATCAGTTTTGGCAAAGACATGCACGAGGTTACAGTTTAGGGCAGCCACGGCCGCGACATGGATGGTGAGAAGGAGATGAGAGCAGGTAACATTCGGCTTCGCGCCAAATTGGTTTTGGGGTATGCACTGTTGGATACGCACACTAATCTGCTTAAGGACGCACTCATCAAACAGTTTGCTAAGGTATGGGAGAACCGAGATGGGACGGTAATTAGTATGAGTTTGTGGATCACCACTCTTGTGGATGGGGGTTATCATAGACTTTTTCCAGACAGTGGGATAGTGGCCACTGTTGATGATAGCCTGAAACATAGCAACAATTTGGGATATAATGCCAGGAAGAACCGTCTTGGTAAAGATTTTCGGGAAGCTATCATTACCAGCAGGGGGTTTAGTCCTCGCAATGGCAAGAACAACATCATCATTAGTAACGCGAGCAAAATAGTGGATGGCCCCACTGGGGGTAACGACTCTGGGATACGCTGGGAGTGGATGGGTCTGGATGTTGAGGGGATTGTTACAGAACGATGCATATTGAGCACAAAGAGAACTGGGAAACGTGGCCCTTTGATAAGGTTCCAGATGTTCTTGGTGTTGCTGTGGCGAAGGTACAGGCAGCGTTTAGCTTGTCGACAGGCCGCTTGGAAATAATTTTTACTAGTGGTATAGTCACTTCGGGAGCCGGTCCCCAGGATAAAGTTCTTATAAGACCTAGACTTTACTCGAAGGATTGCAGTAAGGGCGGGAGTCCACCCAGCCCTATACTGAGGGGGTTGCCTCGCACAGAAAAGGGGGCATGTTTGTCCAAAATTTCATTCATGTGTCGTGTGAAACATGAGATAATGAGGTCCGGATGTTGCAGAACATCAATGAAATTCCAATCAACAGCAGTAATATCGGAAAACAGAGACGTCCAATCGATCGCGGCAACATTGCGTCTGGCATATTTAACACATCGGGGGATGACAGCGTTACGTTGCGGGAGATAAAAACTAATCAGGGTAACCTTGTGATCCAGGTTGGAGTGGTCAAAAAGGTAGGTGTTGGTGGCGGTGAACTCTGGGGTTGTAAACAACTGGTCTATGAGGGTAGATGAGGAAGCAGTGATTCTGGTCGGAGAGTGGATGTGGGGTACTAAATTAATACTGCGGAAAAATGCGTAGTTCCCGTCATTCGGAGGAGCCAGGAAGTTAATGTTAAAGTCCCCAAACACAATACTAGGAATATTGGTAGGGAGCCGGTCAGCGAGAAAATCACAAACCCAAATCCACGGAACAGCAAAAGGGCGATAAAGAACCGTAGCATGAAACGCAAACGTGGCGCAAGTCACAGTCGCGGAAAGGCCCTCGAAACCCAGTCACAGGACGTGGAAACTTTGTTGACAGAGAAACAGTCTAAGAAATATAGGCACACACCGCCACCATGAGAGTTCCGGTCCCGGCGTGTGCAGGAGTAGCCAGGGATGTTGATTAGATCGGTGTCACACCCGTGGCCAAGCCATGTCTCGGTAACAGCAATGATGTCCGGGGAGTAAATGTGCACTAGTCCACAGATGTCATCAAGTTTAGGGGCAAGAGAACGGGCATTAAGATACAAAGTAACAATCGGTCTCAAACTTCACTTCACAACCAACACCCACAACCAATTTTTTCATCTGTTCACTAGTAATATCGGAATTGACATTCCCAATGCACAAGCGTTGGGTAGGACGCCTGTCAATAGGCCTACAGTAGTTGATGGAAGAGATAGTATCACGAGTTCCAACCATGTGAGCTGCCTGGCGACGTCGTTGCTGTTGGTATTGCACTTGCTTGGGGCCATCGTCAGCAGGATCGTCATTGTTGGATTTTGTAACAGTCGAGTAAAGTAAAAAATTGTTGGCGGCCGTTTGCTGAGATTGTATCGTAGGGGGATCATTCGCGAGAGGAACAGTTCCACCAGAGATCGAGGTTAAGTTGTGAATCGGGTTGCTTTCATGGCTGGGGTAAGGGGGTTGGTTCCGGGTTTTATCAGGGCTTCGGTCGGGGTTTTGATCCAAGCCTTGATCTGGGTTTTGATCTTGGTTACGGCCAGCATGGCTGTTAGGGTTATGACTGTGACCATCCGATGGAGTAGTACTAGCAACGTTTGGTAAGTCATCGCACTTTATCTGCCGTTTTAGTTGTTCTAACTGGCCGTGTAACCCATCCAGTTTCGATTCAATTGCAGCGGTGTCCACAGGGGTAGGCAGTTCACCCTTGGCAAGATCGCGATCGAGGCCACGTGCTCTGGCCCCATCGATCCACCGTATCGCTTGCCGAATATGGCTTGGTTCAAAACATGGAGTCTCATGTGATCCATGGAGTGCTCCAATTTCAATTTCCAGTTCACTTTTCCTATGTCCTAACCTAACCCCTGCGGCGGGCTGACCTCACCTTACTAGGCAAAGTGGACTGGAAATTGAAACTGGAGCATTCCATGGATCACATGGGGCTCCATGTTTTGAACCAAGCCGCCGAATATGGTCTTCGGATTTTGCAAAAGATGCCTTTTCTTCGGCATTGGACCCTTTGCGTTTGCATACTGTTTCGTATATGTTGTGCATGTTCTGCAGCTCCTCGATCAATTCAGTAGTCAGTAGGAGCGATGGGTAGGTGCGGCTGGTCGCCATGTTATTTTGACTATGTGTTTTATTTTAATCCTCTAGTTAAGTTGAGTCGAAAAATCAGTAGGGGTATTCAGAAACAGTGCATGAGTGCGCAAGTGCGCAAGTGTGAAAATGTGAAAATGTGAAACTCTCACTGTGCATGCTCAGTGCGCAAAGTTTCTGATACACCCAAAATGCAAGATTGTGCAAGTGTGTGAGTGTGTGTGTGTGAAACTCACACTGCGTATGCTCAGTGCCAAAAACAGGCTGGTAAGATGATTATAATCCAAAGTTTTCTCAAATTGTGTATAGTTAAAAATGGTACTAAAGTTAAAAATGGTACCAAAGTTGAAAATGGTACCAAAGTTGAAAATGGTACCAAAGTTGAAAATGGTACCAAAGTTGAAAATGGTACCAAAGTTGAAAATGGTACCAAAGTTGAAAATGATACCAAAGTTAAAAATGGTACCAAAGTTGAAAATGGTACCAAAGTTGAAAATGATACCCAAGTTGAAAATGGTACCCAAATTGAAAATGGTACCCAAATTGAATATGGTACCCAAGTTGAAAATGGAACCCAAGTTGAAAATAATACCCAAGTTGAAAATGGTACCCAAGTTGAAAATGGTACCCAAGTTGAAAATGGTACCCAAGTTGAAAATGGTACCCAAGTTGAAAATGGTACCCAAGTTGAAAATGGTACCCAAGTTGAAAATGGTACCCAAGTTGAAAATGGTACCCAAGTTGAAAATGGTACCACATATCTAAGACTAAAATTAGGCACCAAAATTAAAAATGTTACCACTTGCCTAGTATTAAAATTACGGTACCAAAGTTATAAAAATGGTACCAAATGCCTAGTTCTAAAATAATGAGACGCCATATTGATCCAGGTAACACTAAAACCCAGAACTGTTGGTACCAAATAATTTTAGTACTAGACAAGTGGTACCATAATTTTAGTTCTAGGCAGTTATGCCTGCCCGCCATTTGAAATCACATGTGAAACGCATTATGCGCACCTCTTGAGGTGTGAGTGTGAGTCACCCGTGTGAGTCACATAACATAACATGAAGCCTATGAGGCTTCCGGTGCGCATGTGTGAAATCACATTTTCACACTTACGCATTTGCGCACTTATGCGACAGTTTCTGAATACCCCTATTGTTTCGTGGCCCAAAAATGTGCGTGTCATTGTTAACAAACAAAAATGCTCTTAAAATATTTTAAAAAATTATTGACATTTGGGTTTTTGTATTGTTGCGCACATTTTTTGGCTACGAAACAATGATTTTTCGACTTGGCTCGACTAGAGAATTAAAATAAGATGCAACAATGTATACTTTCGGTATAATGCAAAAAAGTTGAATTTTCAGTTTCATGCACGAATTCTGTACTTCAAGTCTATCCTCATTCAAAAAATTCTGGCTTTGTTTTTAACTCCTTTTTTGATGAAATAATAATGTTACTTGGTTTATAAACTAACTTTGACCATTCTTTTCTTTTTTAAAGGGACAGTGTAGTTAAGGTTCATGCGATATAAAATAAAAGTAATATACAAATCATTAACAATACACTAATTTCTATTTATTTGTCACGAGTTTATTAAATAAAACGAAACAAAAACAATCGGAACTGTTTACTGCCGCGTAAGATTTTGTGGTGCGGTTACGCAGCAGCGCAGAAGGGAGGGCAAGCTGATTTTAATTGTTTTAACTGCTTGGAACATTGAATAAACATTTGATTTAGTTTACAAATTGTCTATTCTATCTTTGCCGTGAAAACCCAGCTTAAAAATAGTCAAAATCGTGAAAAATAACGACAAACCAATTTCACGGACGTCTGCGAACATCGTGGCCGATGTAGGTGCGTGATTTGTCATTTTTCGCAATTTTTACCTATTTTCTTGCATGGAATCATGTTAAGATATGTAAATGATGTCTCCAACTACATATTTGGCAGATTTTATTTGCTAAAACCTCAGTTTGGAGTCGGGACATGCTAGTTCTATCGTGTCCAAGATGGATGCCACTGTTATTTCAAAATTTAAGCGCACTGCGCATCTTACTGCGCAGATTTAATTTTTGATTTCTCGTTTTTAATTCGTTGAAACTTTTTCAAAATCTCGTCACGAGAATGGAAAAATTAGGAATTTTGACACGAAATATTTTTTAATATTTCGTATTTAATGACATTTCGTAGATACCATTGGCGTGCGCAAGCCACCTAATGATTTTAATTACGAGACACGAGATAATTAATAAAAATGAATATGTCTAGTGTCGCTTTAAAAACGTTTTAGCGAATAAAAAAAAATGTTAATCAAAAAATGCAACTTAACTTTTCCAACATGCAATTTTTTTCTTTCAAAAAAGTAGGTTAATAGTTAATTTTCAGTTGTAATACCACAAGTGCTAGTGTGATTGTCGAAATAAGCTTGTAACAATGAATTTTTTTACTCGGTAGAAATCACGAGTGAATCAAAAATTGCGACCTGAATAAATCACGAGTACCCGCAGGGCACGAGTGGTTTATTCTGGTCGCATTTTTTAGATGCACGAGTGGTTTTACCAATGAGTAAAAAAATGAATGATTGCAGGCTGTTTCGACAATCACTAGCGCGAGTGGTATTCGGGAAGAGAATCTAACGAGAAAATCTACAACAAGAACAAATCTGTCTATATTTGTCAAAAGACTTTGCGAGATTTCACGGGATTCCACAAAATTTCACGAGATTTTACATGATTCCGCGAGATTTTACGGAATTCCACGAAGTTCACGGGATTTTAACAAAATATCCAAGCAAATGTAAATCTTGTAGAAACTTGTAAAATCTTTCGAAATCTCTCGAAATCTCGTAAAATCTCGCGAAATCTCGTAAAATCTCGTAAAATCTCGCGAAATCTCGTAAAATCTCGCGAAATCTCGTAAAATCTCGCGAAATCTCTTAAAATCTTGCGAAATCTTGTAAAATCTCGCGAAATCTTATAAAATCTCGCGAAATCTCGTAAAATCTCGCGAATTCTCGTGAAATCTCGTGGAATCTCGTGGAATCCTGTGAAACATCGCGCCATCTCCATTTTGGGATTGGGGTGGAGTGGCTCGCTCTGACGGCTAATTGTTTCAGAAGTGGATAAAACAAATTTATTTTTGGATATTTTTCATGGTGCTAAATAATCAAAACAATAGGCGCGCCGACCAATGAGATTCGACCAGAAATTCGAATTCAACAAATCCGCGCGGACGCTCTCGTCGATAGTTTTTATGAGTAATTAGATTCTCTAAAATATAAAATTATAGTTATAATATCGATTTTGACAACAATGTTCGTGCAATGTGTTATCGTGTTATTTTCTTTTATAATCTTCATGCAATTAGATGGTTTGCGCATGCCAATTATTGACACGAAACATATCAAAACTCCTAATTTTTCCTTTCTCGTAACGACTTTTTTTAAAAGTTTCGTCGAATTAAAAAACGAGAATTCAGAAATTAATTCTGCGCTGTGAGATGCGCAGCGTACTTAAATTTTGATACAGTGGCATCCATCTTGGAAACGATAGAACTCCAAACTGAGGTTTTAGCGAGTAAAACCTTCCAATTTTTTAGTTGGGGACATTATTTATACATCCTATCACGATTCCATGTGAAATCAGCATGAAAAATAGGTACAAATTGCAAAAAATGATGGCAAATCACGGGGGCGGACACCTATGTCGGCCACGATGTTCGCAGACGTCCGTCAGATTGGTTTGTCATTATTTTTTACAATTTAACTATTTTCTAGCTGAATTTTCATAGCCAAGATGGAATAGACTATTTTATTCAATGTTCCAAGCAGTTTGGAACAATAAAAATCAACTCAAAACATTATCCTAACATTAACTTGAATTTCTTTATTGTCGTTTATTTATTTAATTGTGGCGCAAACACAACAACGAAAAACTCGTAATTAAATTACGAGATTGGCGTGCGCAAACCACCTATTAGGCACGCCATGTAAAATAATAATTACGAGACGCAATAATTAAAAATGAAATCAAAATTCTCGTAATTTATGAAATCTCGTAATTTAATTACGAGTTTTTGGTGGAGTTGTGATGGGGAAGAGCAAGATCTTTACCCTTAAATTTGCGGATGATATAGTGACCTTTGCTGTGGATAGGGAAGGACTTACTGAAATGCTACTGGATTTGGAACGATATACGCAGAAGAGTTCCCTAGTGCTGAACGTACAGAAGTCGAAAATTTTGATCTTCCGTCGGGGTGGTAGGCGAGCGGCAGCGGAGCACTGGTCCTTTGGGGGTCAACAAATTGAGGTGGTTAACAAGTATAAATACCTTGGATTTTGGTTCTCGACAAAGAATTGTTTAGGCATCACTTGAAAACTATCCGGGGAAAGGCGCAAAAGATTGTTAATGCTTCTTGGAGTATTACACGAAGATCGGGGTTGCGGACAATGAAACATAAGCTTTCATTGTTTCAATCATTATTGCTCCCGGTGTTAATGTACGGTGTGGAAATTTGGGGAAATAGGAGACGAGAAGAAATCGAGATTGTGAATGGAAAGTATATGAAGATGATCCTTGGACTCAATTTTAACACTCCTGACTATCTGTGGGCAATGGAGTTGGGCCGGAACGATTTGGAGTGCGTAGCAATAAAGCGGGGTTTCAAGTATGTTTTGCACATTTTGGAAATGAATGAAAAACGATGGTCATTAATCTGCTTGAAAGAAATGATGAATCCAAACTGCAATCCGAAATTTATATGGTGGGCAGATTTTGAGAGGATGGTGAATAACGTCGGTAGCTGTGAGCTGGTCGCCGCCATGAGACAGAACCAGGTTGAAAACATTGTTTTTTGGATGGAAGATGCGTTAAACAAGTTGATCGAGCAGGGACTTCAAAAGCGTTGGCGTCGGATTGATGACTCCACCTTTTGCCCTTATTATTGAAGGATTAAGCGGGATTTCTTGGAGGCGGAGTATTTGCGTGATCTGTGTATCTCTACCACGAACCGCGAGATGTGGACAAGAATACGATGCGGGAATGAGCATAGAGAGGAGAAGAAGTGGTTGGTGGAGAGAGAGCAACTCTGTCGGCTGTGTGGGAGAGAGGCGGAGACCGTGGATCATATTTTTGTGCGATGCCCACTCTTGAAGACAACGCGCGAGTTCTCAAATAAATGGCGTAATTGGGAGGTGTGCTTGGCGGGTGGTGTGGATGTGGAGCTTCTTGATTTAATGTTTACTTTTAAGTTCCGGTGTGCGGCTAAGAGGGCCGGTGAGCCGTAATTGACTTTTGGATGAAACTAGGTTTTTTTTTTGTTTTTGTTATGTTTTGATTGGTTGTTCACGCTGTAATTGAGATCATTTGACTTGTTTCTGTTTATTTGTTTATTTTTTCTCAGTCCCCCTTCCATAGTGTATTATACATATATGGAATTAAATAATAATAATAATAATAATTACGAGTTTTTCGTCGTTGTGTTTGCACCACAATTAAATAAATAAACGACAATAAAGAAATTCAAGTTAATGTTAGGATAGTGTTTTGACAAAAACATACAATCGATCAATGTTGCCCAAGCTATCCCGCGGTTTATGGTATTTTATTATATTTTATTTTATTTTATATTTTATTTTCATTGAATGGCATGTGTTTTCTGGTCTGTCCCAATAAGGTTAAAGGACCAATTATTTCTGCCACATCATGCAAATAATTTACTAACTTTTTATTCTTTATTTTTAATTATTTATAATTATTTCGGATTTTTTTTTTACGGTTTGTCAATTTTAATGATAGGATAAATCATATGATCAATCATCATTTAAAACCCTGAAATAGTTTTTCCGTTATTTTTTGAAAAAAAATTTTCGCATTGTTGAAGTTGAGATAAAAGCGAGACCAAATCGAGAATTTGCGCGATTGTTACTAGTTGTGACGTAGACCCTATGAGAATTACAATTATGACGTCAGAAATAGCTCCCTGCCAGCATCGGTCAACAATGTCCCTCACCAAGCTCAAATAAGCTGTTTTAAACGTGTTCCGAAAACTTTAAAGGAACAATCTACCCAGATATGAAAATGAAATATGTTATTCATAAGATTAAAGCGTGTAAAATTTATCCAACAATTCGTGCATGAAACTGAAAAGTTAACTTTTTTGCATTGTATCGAAAGTATATGTTGTGGTATCTTATTTTAATCCTCTAGTCGAGCCGAGTCGAAAAATCATTGTTTCGTAGCCAAAAAATGTGCGCAACAATAGAAAAACCAAATGTAAAGAATTTATTAAAATATTTTACGGCGTTTTTGTTCGTTAACAATGGTACGCACATTTTTGGACTACAAAACAATGATTTTTCGACTCGGCTCGACTAGAGGATTAAAATAAGATATTACAATGTATACTTTCGGTACAATGCATAGGTCATTAACCAATTGGAGTTTCGTGCACGAATTATTAAATAGTGTTTAGAAATGTTAGACTTAATTTCATTTTTGTTGAGTATTAAATTAGAAATAAATAAATAAAAATAAATCATACTGGTCACACGATCAAAATCTGTATACACGATTGGCCATGAATCCTTTTGAGCCACCAATTGAAAAATATCAAAAAACTTCAAAGGGGGTGAGAAAACGGCGTTAAACTGACTTCAATCGTCATTCCCCTCTATATTTCCATTGTCGGCAGCCATTTTTGCCGTTCTTTTAAAAGCTCGCCCTCCCTTCTCCGCTGCTGCGTAACCGCATCACAAAACCTTAGGCGGCAGTAAATAGTTCCGATTGTTTTTGTTTCGTTTTATTTAATAAACTCGTGACAAATAAATAGAAATTAGTGTATTGTTAATGATTTGTATATTACTTTTATTTTATATCGCATGAACCCTGACTACACTGTCCCTTTAAAAATATCTGATGTCGTAAATCCTTTACGATATTTCTATAATTCTATCTCGGTCTTTCAGCCTTCACCTTGTCGATGACGTAGATTAATTAAAAAAGGAATTCTTAGCTGGCAGCGGTGTAATGGTATTAAAAAATCTTCCTCCATGTAACTTACATACAATAATACATACAAGATTTATGGTGAAATGATTTTTTAATTTTTTTTTAAATTTATAAATTTTTTAGTTTTTAGTTTCCATAAAATGGAATGGCATTTTATTGGCTGTGTTGTCGTTTGTGTTTTGGGCTCCGGTTTCCAGCACGGTTTTCACACGGGAGTTGTCAACACATCGCAAAAGGTAAAATTAAATGGAGATTTAAAAATAGGGAATGCAGTCCCGGGATTCCCGTTCCCGAAATTCCGAGAACTCAAACAATTTCATGGTCTCCAATATCTGGGACTGGAAAGTGAAAGTCCCGAGAATTACAATTTTATGTTGTTTTTAATGTTTTTTGACATTTTTTTGTGTTTTTGATAGTTTTTGACAGTTTTTATGTCGATTTTGACAATTTTATGTCGATTTTGGCAATTATGTTGTTTTTGATGTTTTTTGATATTGTTTTGTGTTTTTGACAATTTTATGTCCATTTTGGCAATTTTATGTCGATTTTGACAATTTTATGTCCATTTTGGCAATTTTATGTCGATTTTGACAATTTTATGTCCATTTTGACAATTTCATGTCGATTTTGACAATTTCATGTCGATTTTGACAATTTCATGTCGATTTTGACAATTTCATGTCGATTTTGACAATTTCATGTCGATTTTGACAATTTCATGTCGATTTTGACAATTTTATGTTGATTTTTGACAATTTTATGTTAATTTTTGACAATTCTTTTGAGTTTTTGTCTTTCTTTCGATATTTTTTTGACAATTTTATCTCGTTTTTGATAATTTTTGACAGTTTTATGTCATTTTGATATTTTTTTGACAATTTTGTTGTTTTTGATAATTTTTGACAATTTTATGTCATTTTTGATATTATTTTGAGTTTTATGTCAATTTTTGACAGTTTTATGTCTATTTTTGACAGTTTTATGGCAATTTTTGACAGTTTTATGTCAATTTCTGACAGTTTTATGTCAATTTCTGACAGTTTTATGTCAATTTCTGACAGTTTTATGTCAATTTCTGACTAGTTTTATGTCAATTTTTGACAGTTTTATGTCAATTTCTTGACAGTTTTAGTCAATTTTTGACAGTTTTATGTCAATTTTTGACAGTTTTATGTCAATTTCTGACAGTTTTATGTCAATTTTTGACAGTTTTATGTCAATTTTTGACAGTTTTATGGCAATTTTTGACAGTTTTATGGCAATTTTTGACAGTTTTATGGCAATTTTTGACAGTTTTATGTCAATTTTTGACAATTCTTTTGAGTTTTTGTCTTTCGGTATTTTTTGACAATTTTATGTCGTTTTTGATATTTTTTTCCCCAGTTCTCTCCCGGCTTCCCGAGAACACAAATTTGGGGCCCCCAAGACCCGGGAATGAAAATAATGGCCGGGATTGCATTCCCCGTTTAAAAACGATGTAAAAATAATTCAATAATATTATTAAAGATTTAATTTCCTATTTTTTAGATGTTAGAGACGTTCATTAATGCTACTCAAGTGCAACGCAATGCCAATGGGTTGGGTTTTAGTGAGACCCAAGTGGACTGTGTGTGGGCTTCCGTAGTTTCGGTTTATTGTTTGGGCGCAACTGTTGGCAGTTTATTTATTTCCTACGTTGTCGAAAGATTCGGAATCAGAAAATCACTTTCCGTTAATAATGTTATCCTCGTAATAGGTGTTGCGTTCATCTGCCTCGCTTTTTACGTGAAATCCTACGAACTGATGGTCATCGGACGATTCGTTATCGGTGTCAACACTGGTATGAGTTTTTTAAAACACCAATAAGTGTACTATACCATAAACATTACAATATTACAACATAAAAATGACAATTGTTCAGAGATAAAATGATAGTAGGCCTTTTGTTATTTTTTTAAACTCTATATCCAACAATTCGTGCACGAAACGGAAAGTAAACTTTTTTTGCATTGTATCGAAAGTATATGTTGTGGTATCTTATTTTAATCCTCTAGTTGAGCCGAGTCGAAAAATCATCGTTTCGTAGCCAAAAAATGTGCGCAACAATAGAAAAACCCAAATGTAAAAAATTTTTTTCAATATTTTACGAGCGTTTTCGTTAGTTAACAATGGCACGCACGTTTTTCGATTACGAAACCATGATTTTTCGACTGAGCTCGAGTAGAGGATTAAAATAAGATATCACAATATATACTTTCAGTACAATGCATAGGTGCACGAATTGTTACAACTTGATGATTGTTTTAAAATATAACTGAAGAAGTTGTAGAAATACAAAGAACGGCCTCCTATCATTTTATCTGACGTGTGATGTCTGTATTTTTATCTTTATGTTTTTTATGTTGTTCACGGGTCATTAAGTGCAATAACTCATGCAGTGACAAAGACAATTACGTAAACTATTTAAAAGCTTATATACTCTGTGAAGCAGTAATTATAGACAATAGAATTACAGACAATAGGATGATTTTGCACTGGATGACTAGTGCAACTGATTGTGTAAAATGTCAAGTTGCAGTAGGTGTGTTCAATTTTTAAAAACGGTTTTTCGTTAAAAACCCGTTTTCGGTAAAGAATTATGTTTAATAAAATAACTCTTACCAGTTGATTTGTAGCTTATTTGCCGCTTATTTGCCGCCTGCTTGTCGTAGAACACAAACTAAATTCTATTCAACAATTCGTGTACGAAACTGAAAAGTGAACTTTTTTGCATTGTACCGAAAGTATATGTTGTAGTATCTTATTTTAATCTTCTAGTCGAGCTGAGTCGAGAAATCATCGTTTCGTAGCCAAAAAATGTGCGCAACAATAGAAAAACCCAAATGTAAATAAATTTTTAAAATATTTTACCAGCGTTTTCGTTCGTTAACAATGGCACGCACATTTTTGGACTACGAAGCGATGATTTTTCAACTCGGCTCGACTAGAGGATTAAAATAAGATACTACAATGTATACTTTCGGTACAATGCATAGGTTATTAACCACTGGGAGTTTTGTGCATGAATTGTTAAATAAGCCATTTCCGTTTTCGTTTAACACAGTTGGGTGACATTTACACGAATTAATTCGTGTGAACAACGTACAAATTGACATTTAAACAAGAATAAACGTGGTTACACTCGTTTAAATGACTTTTCAAACCGGCCTAGTGTATTTGTTGCATTAAAAACTAAACTACTACTAGTTTATTCAAGATATATTCATTACAGGTCTGAACGCGGGTTTAGCTCCAATTTACTTGACCGAAATTGCACCAAAGAACATTCGCGGAGCAACGGGAGCCACTTACCAGTTGACGGTGACCATAGCCATTCTTTTATCCGAAGGGCTCGCTCATCCCAGTCTACTCGGAACCAGCAATAATTGGCCCTATCTATGCGGTAAAGGTCTATTTTCATTATTCTATTTGTCCTCGCTCATTGAATGTCTATTTTAGCTTTGACAGCAATTCCAGCCATTTTGCAGTTCATAGGTTAGGTTATTGTCCAGAAACTCCATATTTCATTTTCAAAAAAACCAAAGATAAAATACAGGTGGAAGAAGGTAAGACTATCGATACTTGGTACAGTATATATCACTTTTACTCGTTTGTTTACTTTTCTTTTTGGAAAAGAAAACTTCCAAGCCCAGCCTGCTCCGGGCACACCACTATGATGGCCTAGGAGGCTCATGCATCAAAACTGAAATTGAAGTTGAAAATAAATGGACGAGGAGGCTCACACTGCTTTTGTAATGAACGAGGAAGCTCACTTGCTCAAAAAGCTCAAAAACAGTGTGAGCCTCCTCGGCCGTTACTTTCAACTTCAATTTCAGTTTTGATGTATGAGCCTCCTAGGCCACCATACACCATAGTAGCACTTTGTTTTTTCGATGCAGTGGAGGTAGTGGGTCCTCTAGTTAGGTATCCGTTTTTCCTTTTTCATCCTTCTCTCTTTTACTTCTTTTTCTGTTCTGTGGATTTTGTCTTTGTGTTTTTGACCAATTCTTTGATAATATAAGACTGCATTCCATTCATGTAATGTATGAATGTAGTTATTATGTTCTAGTTAATATTTCAAACTCAGAGCAAAAGAAGAGAGACATGTGCTTTTTTAGGTAAGGCTAAAACATGAATGTAAAATTTATTTAAATTCCTAAAGGAGGCACTGATGGTGTACTGATTAGCCAATCAGGGCAGCCAAGGGAACATAACAGTACCCAAGACAATTGTCAGTTTACAACATGGAATTAAAGACTTAAGGTAAACTAACAATAACACAAAAGATCGATTAAAATTTCAAATTACTATTAAAGTTAAGGTGCACGCAGGCGAAAGAAATTCCAAAGCAAAATTAAACACAAAACAAAATGAGATCACCAAAATTCAACACAACACTTAATGTTCATCAAATCCCAATCGGATTGGTGGACCGCAACTACGAGGTGGGTTCCTTGAGCGAACTGGTTGGTTCTGCGTGCGAGAGAGA